>JAKSZP010009335.1:0-173672 GCA_022478985.1 Massospora cicadina | reverse complement strand
AAAAGAGAACAACGCTATGAAACGGATTCTGCTGGGTACTCTGTTCGCCGCCGTCTCGATCAACGCCATGGCGCAAGCGCCCGGTGGTCCGGATTGCGGTTGGGGCAACATGTTGTTCGAAGGCCAGCGCGGCACGCCTGCGCACTTCCTGGCTTCCACCACCAACGGCACTTCGGGCAACGCCACCTTCGGCATGACCTCGGGCACCAACGGTTGCTCGACCAATGCGGCACTGACCTACGGCGGTAAATCCTGGATTGCCATGAATGGCATGATGGACGAGCTGTCCGAAGACATGGCCAAGGGCCAAGGCGAAGCACTGACCACCTATGCCGTGGTACTGGGCGTCGCTCCCGAAGACCGTGCCTACTTCCAGTCGGTCACCCACGAGCACTTCCAGCAGATCTTCAGCAGCGCCGACACCACCGCTGAAGACGTGCACAGCAACACCATCGCCGTTCTGAAAAACGATCCACGTCTGGCCAAATACGCCACCCAGGCTTAAGCTCGACCCGCCCGCTCCTTTCGGGGCGGGCATCCCCCCTTTTCCGATTTCGCCGAACTAGTTGCCGACCATGCTCAAACGCCTTGCCTCCCTGGCGCTCTGCGTGTGCGCCCCGCTGCACGCCGCTCCGCACATCGACGCTCAGCGTCTGCAACAATTGGCGAACGATCCCTACTGGATTTCCGTCGGCCACTACGAGCGCGGCAAGCTCGGCGGCTGGCGCAGCTATGTCGATGACCGCAAATTCTTTCTGGCCGACGACGGCGCGCATCATCCGGACGCCGAACTGCAGGCTACGTTGCAGGCGATCTATGCACCTGCGGGCAGCGGCGACAAGCATGCGCAGTGTGTGTTTCCTGCGCGCACCCGCTGGCTGCGGCAACAGCTGGGTCTGACTGACCTGCCGACCGTGGAGTGTGCCGAATTCACCAAGTGGTTCTCGGACGTTGCGCCCCACAGTGCGGTGTTGATCTTCCCGGCGGCGTATTTGAACAGTCCTTCGTCGATGTTCGGGCACACCCTGTTGCGCATCGATCAGGCCGATGTGCAGAGCAACAACACTGCCTTGCTCAGCTATGCGATCAATTTCGGCGCCTACGTCGAAGGCAGCGACAACAGCATTCTGTATGCCTGGAAGGGGTTGGCCGGAGGCTATCCGGGCTTGTTCGCCCTAGTGCCCTACCAGGAAAAGCTTTCCGAGTACCGCAGCCTGGAAAACCGCGACCTGTGGGAGTACCGGCTCAACCTCACACCTGAAGAGACCGGGCGCATGGTCGAGCATGTGTGGGAACTCAAGCAGGTGCAGTTCGATTATTTCTTCTTTGACGAAAACTGCTCGTATCGCCTGCTCGAACTGCTTCAGGTGGCCCGGCCGGGCCTGGACCTGACTTCGCAGTTCCCCCTGACCGCCATTCCCACGGACACCGTGAAAGCGGTGAAAGCGGCCGGCCTGGTCGAGAAGATCGATTACCGTGCGTCCCGCGAGCGGGAACTGCTCGAACGCGCCAAGCCGCTGGACAGCAGCGAGCAGCAATGGGTGCAGAAGATCAGCGCCGATACGGCGCAGATCGACAGCAAAAGCTGCAGGCCCTGAGCTCAAGGCTCTGCCACGGGATCGTCAGGCCTTGATCGTGGATGCCGCCTACCGCCTTGAACGCTACCGAGCCAACGGCCTGGAACGTGACCCAGAGCGCTCGCAGCGCAGCTTCGAGCTGCTGCGGGCAATCAACCAGAACCCGGCGCCGGAGCTGCAAATCCAGCGCCCCGGCCTGCCGGAGGACGGCCACCAGTCGCGCACCTGGCAACTGGGGGTCGGCACCCGGGACGACAAGGCCTTCGCCGAGTACGGCCTGCGCATGGCCTACCACGACCTCAACGACAACGCCGAAGGCTTCCCCCTGGGGGCGCAGATCGAGATCCTGCAGATGAAGCTGCGCCAGTACGAGGGCAACCACTGGCAGCTGCAACAGCTGGACCTGGCGACCATCCGCTCCCTGACTCCGCGCAACGAGCTGCTGCAACCCTGGTCCTGGCAGGTCACCGGCGGCCTGGAACGAGTGCCGGGCAAGCACGACGATGAAACGCTGGTCAGCCATGTCAATGGCGGTGCCGGTGGCACCTGGCAGTTGGGTGAAAACACCCTGGGCTTTGCCCTGGGCACGGTGCGGGTCGAGCACAACGCCGATTTTGCCGGCTTTATCGCGCCGGCGGCGGGCTTCAACTCCGGGCTGCTGTGGAAAAACCCACTGGGCAACTTCAGCCTCGAGGCCAAGGGCGACTACTTCACCAACGGCGAGGTGCGCCGCAGCCTGAGCCTCAACCAGCAGTGGGAGCTGTCGCGCAACCTGGGCCTGCGCCTGAGCGCGCAACGGGAGTTCAGCCAGCTGGCGACTCCGGTCAACGAAGTGATGCTCGAACTCAAGTGGTATCACTATTAACGGCAGCTGCGAGCGTCAAGCTCCTAGCGACAAGGTTTTCACGCATCGCCGACAATCGCCCCTCTAGACTTCACTCATGTGAAGTCTGGGAGTTCCTCGATGTGGCGTTACGCTTGGGCATTGCTGGCAGTGGCCCTGGGTTGTCTTTGGATTCGCGGCACTCCTGCGCTCAGGGCGATCAATACCGCCCCGCAAGGGAGGAATATCATAGGCAGGGCATTCGTCAATGAAGACCACGCTGCCGCTCCAGGCGGCGCAGCCGTTGAACGCCTGATCAGCACCCAACTACGTGACCGCCAGTGGAAGCTGGCCCGGTTACAAGCGCGGTTGCGGAAGTGCAGATCCTGCAGGCCGAGCAGGTGGCGATAGGCGGCTTGCCGCCGATCGCCGGCATGCGGCCGATGGAGCGGGACATGCGCCACCACCAGCACCGCCTGCGGCATGCTCGGGTAGTAGCGCCCATCACCTCTACGGCAAAAGTGCAGATCGGCAGCTGGGTTGCGTTTGCCGACGATCCGAATGTCCGAGCAGCGTGTGCCTGGTAGGCGAGGATCAAGCGGATGCAGGCGTTGGCCTGATCAACTGGGCCTCGCGCCCCTGGGTCAGGCACTGTTGGGTGCGGGAAGTGGGTGAAGAGCGCGTCTGGCGACGTCCGGCGGGCGATCTGACCGTGGAAATCACGAGCATTCAGACAGGGCCGTGAGCCCTGACCGTCCACAGTCGTCAGACAAAAAAATGGGGCCCTTTTCAGGGCCCCATTTTTCATTTACGCCTTCTTGTGGCGAACACGGTGCGGCTGAGCAGCCCGCCTCCTTGGGCGTTTTCTTGCGATCGGCCTCGTACTCGGTGTAGTTGCCTTCGAAGAACACCGCTTGGGGTATCTCGTAGGCCAGGATGTGCGTGGCCACACGGTCCAGGAACCAGCGATCGTGAGAGACCGCGATGGCTGCGCCCGGAAATCAGCAAGGCTTCTTGGCGAGCGCAGGGTTTCCACGTCGAGGTCGTTGGACGGTTCGTCGAGCAGCGGACGTTACCCTCGCTGAGGGTCAGCGCCAGGCAGGCGACCGCGCTCACCACCGGACAGTCCTTGACGAACTTCTGCTGATCACCGCCGCCGAGTTGAACCGGCCGACATAGGTGCGTGAAGGGATTTCGTAGTTGCCGATGCGGATCTGGTCGGAGCCGTCGGAAATCTGCTGGAACACCGACTTGCTGCCGTCAGATCGTCGCGGCTCTGGTCGGCCTGTAGGCCAGTTGCACGGTTTCGCCGATTTCGATGGAGCCCGAATCCGGCTGTTCCTTGCCCCATGAGCATGCGGAACAGGGGTCGATTTACCCGCACCGTTACCACCATTGACGCCGACGATCGCGCCCTTGGGCATAGCAAACGACAGGTTGTCGATCAGCACGCGGTCGCCGTAGCCCTTGGTGACGTTCTTGAATTCGATGACCTTGTCGCCCAGGCGCGGACCGGCCGGGATGTAGATCTCGTTGGTTTCCGAACGCTTCTGGAATTCCTGGGACTGCATTTCCTCGAAACGCTGCAGACGCACCTTGGTTGGACTGGCGGGCCTTGGCGCCTTTGCGCACCCATTCCGGTTCTTCCTTCATGGCCTTTTCATGGGCCGACTGTTGCTTGATTCCTGAGCCAGACGATCGGACTTGGCTTCTAGCCAACCCGAGTAGTTGCCTTCGTAGGGGATGCGGCGCCGCGGTCGAGCTCCCGGGAATCCAGCCGGCGACGTTGTCGAGGAAGTACCGGTCGTGGGTGATCGCCACCACTGCCGGGGAAGTCGTGCAGGAAGTGCTCCAGCCAGGCCACGGAATCGGCGTCCAGGTGGTTGGTCGGCTCGTCGAGCAGCAGCATGTCGGGGGCCGACAGCAGCAGGCGGCACAGCGCCACGCGGCGCTTCTCGCCACCGGACAGGTGCTCGACCTTGGCATCCCAGGCCGGCAGGCGCAGGGCATCGGCGGCGACTTCCAGCTGGCGCTCCAGGTTGTGGCCATCGCTGGCCTGCAGGATGGCTTCCAGCTTGGCCTGTTCGGCGGCCAGCTTGTCGAAGTCGGCATCCGGCTCGGCGTAGGCGGCGTAGACTTCGTCCAGGCGAGCCTGGGCGTCCTTGATCACGCTGACCGCTTCCTCGACCACTTCACGCACAGTCTTGGTCGGGTCCAGCTGAGGTTCCTGAGGCAGGTAGCCGACGTTGAGCTCGGGCATCGGCCGGGCTTCGCCGTCGACTTCCTTGTCGACCACCGGCCATGATCTTGAGCAGGGTGGATTTGCCCGAGCCGTTGAAGGCCGAGCACACCGATCGCGGCGCCGGGAAAAAGGACAGCGAGATGTTCTTGAGTTCCCAACTGGCGGAACGACTTTCGCTCGGCAGTGCATGGTGTGAACGTATTGAGCCATGGAATGAACTGGATAAAGAGGTGCAGGGCTAGAGGGATGGAAGCTTGGGCCCCCGCCGAGGTGTTCAAAGCTACCGGAATGCGGGAGTCCAGAACCGGCCGAAAGTGCGTGCCTGGGCGATGGTCTGCAGGGGTGGTGGATCGCGGCGCGTGCGGTGGCGTCTGCCGACGCGGCTTGCGCCGCTGCTACATGGACTGGGCACGCCTTGCGCAGCGCGCTGCGCTGCTACAGAAATCTGGCAGATTTGGGCGCTACCTGGCTTATAGTGCGAGGAGTCGCGGCACGCATGATTCGTATGCCCATGCCTGGGTACACGCCTATGCCGCCGCCCGCGACTGTCACCATCGCAGGATGTTCGGTTGCCCAATCTCGAAATCAGCCGTCCTCCGCCGCCCGCCTGCCATCCCACAGGGTCCGGTACTCCGCTGCGGCGCTCGTTGAAGGGCGCGCTGGCCCTCGGTATTGATGCTGCCAATCGCTGCTGTTCTGGCAGCTGTTCGGAGCCGTTCCGGCGCCCGAATACGACCGACGCCAGCACGGCATCGATACGGTGCGGACCTGGCCGATCACGTCAATCTGAACATGGCCGCTCGTCGCAGATCATTGAAAGCCAACAGTTGCTCACCACCCAGCCTTTCCCCAGCGCTCGCGAGCGGGCCGAAACCGTCTCCCGCGTACGCCGCTCGGTGCCCGAGTTGCAAAGCCTGGCCTGGCTCGAGTGGCGATGCTTGATCATCGCCGACACTTTGCTCGAAGCCAACGACGATGCCTTTATCACCGCCTGGTCGGTCGCCTGGACGGCGACAGCCACCTACTACACCAACAGCCCGACGGCAGACCTGGTCTATCCTGTTGATCCGCCAGCCGAGGTGAGAACACCAATGGCTACTGGCTGCTGCGCATGAGCTGATCGTCATCAGTCGGCTCATTCATCAGGTCGAGCGTGGGCGAACTCCGGCTGGGTCTGGAAAACCATGTCGACAAGCACGTCATCAAAGCCACTTGCCGACCCTGTCCCGATCAGCGCCTCGAACTGAGCACCACCGAGCTGAACCAGAGTGTGCTGGTCACCCAGCTGAGCCACAGCGACTGGCAGTTGCGCAGCCTGTTCGACGCCCGTGAAGCACGGCTGGCGTTGCTGCCGCCGTTGATAGGTAAATGCCTGCTGGGCTTGTTGATCTCGCTGGTGCCGTTGCTGGCGCTGTTGAGCATGCGCCGCCGTCAGCGCGAACTCAACGAGGAACGTCTGGCGCTATCGGGACATCTTTGGGGGCGCTGGCGTGGCCTATTGCGTGCTCTCGATCTTTCAGGTGTGCTGGCGTTGTTCGAACAGGTGGGGCTGCACCCACGAGCGCACCGATCTTGGCCAGTGGCTGGAGGACAATCCGGCAACTCGTCAGGAGCTGTTGCAGGCACTGCCGTCACCGAAGTGAACCACGTTGCCCTGCGCGTGCTGCAAGTGCTCAACGATCAGGCGTACGGCGCAAGCTGATCGAGGGCTGGTCGGACCGGGCCACTGGCATCGGCCATCAATTGATCGGGGCGCTGCTGGAGCGCTCAACATGAGCTGGAGCTGGAAATCCGCCTGGACAACCAGCAGGGCCACGATCAATACCTGTGGGTGACGGTGCGCTTTCCCGGGCTTGCACCCAAGGATTACCACGCGGTCATTCTCCAGTATCACCGACGTCACCGACACAGGACCGCGAGCGAATCGCGCTGCGCTTGGAAGCGAAAAACGCCATCGCATGCTCGCCGAAAGCATCAGCGACGTGATCTTTTCCACCAACAACCGCATGGAGCTTAACTACGTCAGCCCTTCGGTGCAGACGGTGCTGGGCTTCGACGCGGACTGGGTGATGCAGAACGGCTGGCAGGGCATGCTGGCCAATCCTGCACAGCTGACGGGTATCAACGCGCTGCTGACCGGATACCTCCAGGCGCTGCATGCGCCGGCCGAGCTGGCGGCCCTGCGCAGCGACCTCAAGACCCAGGTGTTCATGTTCGACTGCCTGCGCAACGACGGGCGCAAGATTCCCATCGAGCTACGCCTGGTGTTGATCTGGGACACCCAGGGGACTTTCGAAGGCATTCTAGGCGTGGGTCGCGACGTCAGCCAGCAACGTCGCGCCGAAAAGGACCTGCGCATGGCCGCCACGGTGTTCGAGCATTCGACGTCGGCGATTCTGATCACCGATCCGGCGGGCTACATCGTGCAGGCCAACGAGGCCTTCAGCCGCGTCAGCGGTTATGCCGTGGCCCAGGTGCTGGACCAGTTGCCGAACATGCTGACCGTGGATGACCAGCAGGAAGCGCACCTGCGTTATGTGCTCAAGCAACTGCAACAGCGCGGCACCTGGGAAGGCGAGGTCTGGCTCAAGCGGCGCAACGGCGAGCACTACCCGGCCTGGGTCGGCATCACTGCGGTACTCGACGACGAAGGCGACCTGGCCAGCTACGTGTGTTTCTTCAGCGACATCAGCGAACGCAAGGCCAGTGAGCAGCGCATCCATCGCCTGGCCTACTACGATGCCCTGACCCACCTGCCCAACCGCACGCTGTTCCAGGACCGCCTGTACAACGCCCTGCAGCAGGCCGAGCGCCAGCGATCGTGCGGGTGGTGCTGGTGTTCCTCGACCTCGACCGCTTCAAAGCCACGTCAAGCGACTCCTACCTCCGGCCACGCCGGTGACCGTATGCTCAAGGACATAGCCCACGCACCTGCACGGCTGCGTCGATGATGACGACACGGTGGCGCGCATGGGCGGCGACGAGTTCACCTGCTGCTTCCCAGCAGCGCCACCGCGAGCTGGCGTTGAACGACCATTCATGTGGCAGAGCAGATTCTCGGCGGCCTGGTCAAGCCCTTCGTGCTGGAGGGCCGCGAGTTCTTCGTTACCGCCAGTGTGGGCATCGCCTTGAGCCCTCAGGACGGCAGCGAACTCAGCCAACTGATGAAAAACGCCGACACGGCCATGTACCACGCCAAGGGCGGCGGCAAGGGCGCTTCAGTTCTACCAGGCCGACATGAACGCCACGGCGCTGGAGCGTCTGGAGCTGGAAAGCGACTTGCGCCACGCCCTGGAACAACAGGAATTCGTGCTGTACTACCAGCCGCAGTTCAGCGGCGATGGCAAGCGCCTGACCGGTGCCGAAGCCTTGTTGCGCTGGAATCACCCACGCCGTGGCTTGGTGCCGCCGGTCGAGTTCATCCCGGTGCTCGAAGAGCTCGGCCTGGTGGTGGATGTGGGCGACTGGGTCCTGGCCGAGGCTTGTCGCCAGCTCAAGGCCTGGCACCTGGCCAAGGTGCGCGTGCCCAAGATCTCGGTGAACATCTCCGCGCGGCAGTTCGCCGATGGTCAGTTGGGCAATCGCATCGCCCGGATGCTGGAAATCACTGGTCTGCCACCGGCGTGCCTGGAGCTGGAACTGACCGAGAGCATCCTGATGCGCGAGGTCAACGAAGCCATGATGATCCTCGACACCTTGAAGAATGTCGACTAAACCTTTGGCACTGATTTTATGCCCATAAGAACACCATAGCCGCAATCAGGTATGGTAACTGGACACATTTATAGCAGAAACACTTGAGGAGGTCACAAATGCAGTGCACAAGGTTTACACAAATTATATAAATTTGACCCCGTTGAACCAACAAAAACCGGAAAATTGCTCGCCAGTGCACATATTGGCACTGTGGCTAAAACCAACAACATAATTAACCTAATTTAATGTGAGGAATTATGTGAAGCGGTGCACAGTGTACCACGAGAAAAAGGTTCTTGCCCTGATTAACTTCTAAGAATTATATGAAAAAAGTTAATAACATTTCTAATATTCTTCTAGCTTCCTTGAATAAGTGTGTTAAGAAACATTCTTTCTACCTAGATGTCAAGAAGCATACCCAGTCACTCTGTTTAAAAAAATAGATTTAACCTATCCAACAGGCGGTTAATCTCCTTAACTAACATTGACACTAAAATTTGACAAAATTTTATGGCCATACGACTAGGATAATTGCAGTTAGTGTTATATCACCCACAATATATGGATTTTTCCCAGAAGATCCATATGAGACAAAATTCAAACAGTTGCAAATGTCTGCCAATCTAAAGCCTTTGTAGCTCTGGATTCTTTAGATCAACAGAAAGACTATTGCAGGGTGAACAAGACTTATCTCAGGGCCTGCTTTCAAAACTTTAACTCCCAGATAGGTTTATAAACTGAGTGATGCTGTTCACAGAGTCAGCCTGTCATGGAGATGGCAGAAGAAGTTTAGACCGGCCTTCCAGTAGGGATGCGTAAACACCCAAAAAGCTAGCCAGAATGCCAGAGGCATAACAGACTGAATGACATTGTATGGAGCTGAGAATTTGGAAATGACAAATCATTGGTGTAGACTAACAGTGAATATGATCCTGAGGACAAACCAAATTTGAGCTGCCCCAGACCCTGGAGGTCTTACTGCAGGGGGTGGAGTCACAGATATAGTTTCAAAAAGTTCACTGGTATAAGGGGTTGATTCAATTGGTAAGACAAGGAGGTGGATCCTTGCTTGAAGATGGTGGACGTAAGGCCACAAGATCCCAGTATACCGTTGTCAAAAGTTTCTGGAATCAGGGTTAAATTGCCAGAAGTATTTGAATCGCTGAATCCAATCTATGACGGTAGTGGCCATAGTGACCATGAGTACTGATAGAGCCCATCCAGTGTACAGACCGACAGGCCACCAGGGAAAAGACATTGGGGATGCGGCCATAAGAAAATCAATTATAAAATTTATTGGTTTTTGGGGGCAAAAATCTTATTGCAAAAGGAAAAGGAAGAAGCTTAACCAATAACTTCTCAGTGCAATGCAACTGATTAAATAGTGGTCAATTGGTGCGGGGACAAGCTGGGATTGGAACCCTCAATTTTGACCTAACCGGCGAATTATTTGGGAATGGGGCGGATAAGTTCACTGGGAACAGACATTGAAGAATTTGGTTGTGGGCTGAGTCACTGTCAGTTTGACCTCGAACATCTTAACCAATTTCTCAGCTATGTTTCTGATGTTTGGCATGATGGCGTTTGGCCTGATGTGCAGTGGGAATCCCCAATGCCACCCCACATAGGGGTGGGCCTATTTGGTTAAGAATGGGTTCAGGACGCCCAACCGCCCATTCTGGTCGCTAGGCCAATCATTTAGTCAGAAGTATTGCATTGGGTACAATGCCCGATTTGCCAGCAGGGAGCTTTGAACCCTTGTTGATGGTGTCCAATGCTGTTACCTGCCTGTTGGGGATGATCCCCAATGATTTTGGGAGGGGGTTAATTTTTCCAATTGTCATGTTGACCAAATTGAAACCGTCATGGATTCTGGCTGATAGATTAATCTTCATCCCTTTTTGACCATTTGAAACTTGAACATCAGGCTGATTGCCACTCAAATTTGTTCCAAACAATTTCATTTCAGTGATCTTGGCGCAGTATTCACTAATTCCCCATAACAGTTCTGCTGAGGTGAGTGTGGGTACCAGGGGAGGAATCCAAAGTGGAAGAGCTGTTACCCAGCGCTTGTCTACCATGTGGGAAAGATTGCCCTGAGTAACAAGGGGTACAGCCATCCTCTTTGGTACCTTCTTGCTTGGGAATGGATAAATAGCCCAATCAACGCCCAGAGGATGGTCCCCAGAACTTACACAGCCTCTATAGCTGTGTGTAGAGCAGGTTTTTAACTAATATAGTTTTTCCACTGAGGGGACTCTGGCAAGGCGACCCTCTAAACTGGCATTTTATAATTTTAGTCTTGATACTCTAATCATGAATATAAATGCCCTCATCAATTGAATATATGTCCATGAATACTACTGGTCAAAATGATGGCTTTTGCTGATGATCATGTGGCAGGTATCTCTGGAAACCATGATGCTCGCACACTTAAGAAAACAATACAAGAATACTCATCAATCAGCAACATATCACTTATTGCTGAAAAAACTGAAATCTATTTTTGAGAAAAAATCAGTTCAATTAGGCACCAATTACCTTGGATCAGCAGATTAACACACCCTTAGAACTCCTCACTAGATTAAATTAATGAAAATCGCCAATTAACCCACTTGAACTTCCCTTTACCACCAAGACGGCAGCTAGAACTGTCAGCCATTTAGGAGTTTAGCTATTGTCAGGGGATACGCCAACACCATGATTAAGAATCATCTCCTAGATAAAAAACAAAATGCATTGCCTCCCTGAATGGACAACACACAATTCTAATTGGCCGAGTTGTACTAGTTAACTCCATAAAGTTTCAATCATCTGGTTTACAGACCATGTAATCGTTTTAACCCTGTCTTTTTTCATCAAAAAATATGCTTTAATAAAGGGGTGGCTTTGGTTAGCCACAAAGCCTCTGTGCGCCTAAAACTTTGTTTTGACATAAACAGAATGGAGGTATGGGCTAGCTAATTATGTAGCACATCTAGCCCATATACTAGGTTTTTGGATAACCAATTTGACGAGTCCAGACCTTCCAGACCTACATTGGGCCAAGCAGCAAGATCAAACATTGCATAAGCGCTCAAAATAGTAAGTGTTGGACAACTGCAAGTCTGATAATATAAAAAGAGTGTATTGGATAAAAATGATAATAAAATTGGCAAGAAGAATCTAGATGATTACCGGTTGAACCCCTTAAATCAGGGTAACACTTCTATTAATACTCGGGGCCAAAACCACAAGTTTGGGATGTTGGATTGCACAGAAATTGTCAGCAAATCTTGGGGAGCTCTTCTGAGGTCCCTCCCCTTCTTACAACAAAATTATTACCGCCAAAACTGTGGAGACCATCCTCTTATTATAGGGTCAGAAGGGGTCCTGCAAGGTAAAAATATTTTCATGCCCAATGATTGGGTAAAATTTAATCAATTGCTATCCCACAATCATATCATACCAACTCTTGACTTCCCATTAAGCCATTTCATCAAAGCAAGACAAGTTTTCCAAGATTTTATAGGTCAAAGCACAATATTTTCTAATTTGGACTTTACTATGCAACCCATACTTCTTAATCAATATCTTAAATACTTATTATTAGCTTATTAAAAGAGTTTAATTTTTATCCCCTCCTTAGAACTAATAAAATTATCTAAAAATCCCAGTTTAAAATTTTATTGGTGTTTGATCAGTTTTAAAATAAGTGTTGTCCATCCCCTAATGGTTGGATTTTAGGAAAAAAACACCGGTGATCTCAAGTAAATTCTAAAATCCAACAGTAAGTCTAAATCATCTAAACTTGTTGGTTGAGTATCTGGCATCTTACCCAACCACTGAATGACCACATGGAGCCCCAATACACTTTAAACGTATACTTCTGGATATGAGATGAGCGGAATGGAGGATCCAAATAAGTGGCCAGACTAGCTAATGAGGCCGCCCAAGGCTAACTTACAGACAAGAATTAAATGACCAAGTAGTTATAAACATGATAAAATGTACCCTGGATACCATTGTCTGTATTAATTACCAGGAAACAAATAAAATTCCATATATAGCCTGGAGACCCAAAAATTATCTGGAGATACACACCCTATCTACTACTACTAAACAGGATATGTGCACATGTATGGACATGAATGCAAAGAGTGTATCGCATGGCAGAGCAATAAAACACCTCCCATTCTTTATTCACAATATGTGGGCAATATGGACTCTTAGTACACCGCCTATAACAATGCCCGCCATTGAAAGCTATCTGAAAGAGGTCATGCACTTATTCCGCCAAGGCAATGGGTAGTCATCCAGCTTATCTAAAAGCACGTTTGACTTACCATGGAGTCACCTATTCATTCATCTCTATGAGTGTTAATAGTAACAATAGCACTATGGGAAACCTAAACAGTAGTATTGGATTCATTCACAGGGATAACGATCACTCTCCAAGAAGTCATAAATTATTTTACTACCATATATTGGAACATTTTAAAGCATGACTTTTTGGCAATATGGCCTCACGCAACAGAAAGGTAATCAACTTTTGGTTTTCATTATGTTTCTTAGATATTAACCTCTTCCTTCACTCATGATGCATCCAAGCACAAAACAGCATTAATACCCCTTCGTTTAAACCTGGATGTCCTGGCTAACAACAGGGGGATCATGAGCCCTCTGGGGTGTCCTTTAAATATTATATATCACATTAGTATCATCATTTCATCAGAAGTGTACATTCCCTGGCGACCTTCCACAAATAAATAGTAAATAGGGGTTTTATAAAAAGTAGAGGAGCACAGCGTGGTTGTCAGCGCTACAGTTCCTTGGACTGGCGCCAGGGTTCACAGTGGCTCGAAGCTGGAAAATTGGAAATGAGCACTGAAGAGGAAACGGAAAAATGCAGGTTAGTTTTTCAAATATATATTAAATCAAAATGTTTCGATATTTATAGGGTGCGTTGGGACTCAATGCCTTCAGGATCTTCGGAGCTTCAACTGATCAGGATCTTTACTAACCTTCTGGAAAGGCCTCCTCAAGGGCGTCCTCAATGGATATCATCATTCACCTGACTGAGAAGGTGGAAAGCCCGCTCCACGTGACTCAGTACTAGGTAAGGATGATCCTGAAAAAGTCTTGTCTTGGCTGGAATCAACGACTGATTTGGCACAGCCAGATTTGGAAGACAGGAATTTGAGACAATTTTTATCTCAAATCCTGACAAGGCTCCCTTCAAGATCCTGTCAGAGGGGTAGTACGGCTGGAGGAACTGACCATGCACTCGGTTTACAACAGTCCCTTGATTGATATTGGCAATGGAGTACTCAGACTTCACCTTGTGTATAACTTTGTAGGGCCCAGACCACAGTATGTCGAGCTTTTTCTGTCAGCCTCCAGGTCAATGATGATAAAAGAGAACGAGGTCACCTAGTTGAAATTCAGGTAAGGAGGGTCATCCAAGATTCGATTGGGATGCCTCTCTTCTAGTGGTGATAACAATGCCTCAAGTGGCTTGGGCTTGGAGCCAGACAATCTCATTGGCAAGGGCCCTCATATTTAAATTGGTACTCTCAGGAGTGGAGGCTTTGAACAGAGACTGGACACTACTGGGTAGTCATGGGGCCCGCCCATACAGGGCTTTGAATGGTGACATTTTGATAACATGGTGATAGCTTACCCGGTAGGCAAGCAGTGCGCTGGGAAAATAATGGTTCCAGCGGGCAGGATCTGAGGCGGCCAACTTCAGCAGGATGGAGACAAGAGTTCCGTTAGCCCATTCTACTGCCCCATTAGTAGAAGGGTGGTAGGGAGCAGCGAAACTCTGGGTGGTTCCAAATAGCGAAGTTAGCTCCTGTACTACCTGGGAGGTGAAGTTCAAACCATTGTTCAAGAGCAAGGTCTGGGGGCACCCATGCTGGGTGAAAACAGAGCGAACAAGGAACAAGGTGGTAGCCTTAGCCGTGGCTGCAGGAACTGAGATTGCCAAGACCCACTTAGTCAAATGTCTATGGCAAGAATAATATACTTGTGACTATGTAGACCAGTGGGGAGGGGACCCACCACGTCGATACTAATGACATTGAAGGGCTTAGTTGGCACAACTACAGAGTGCTGATAGCGAGGGTTGGCCTGGTCTTGGGATCGGCAGGTCATACAGGCTTCCAGAACCTCTTGGATGGTTTTGACCATTCGGTCCCAGTAGCAGCATGACTTCAGCCACTTATAGGTCTTCTTGACTGCACTATGCCCAACAGTAGTGTGGCCTTCCAGGATGATGTCAGTGCAAGAGGAGGGTTGGATGTAGGGAAGCAACTTCTTTTTGACTCTCTTGTAGAGTAACCCATCCTTGACCTGGGTGTCTTGAGTCATCCGGCGGAGTTTGGCTTGGACCTGGGTGGTTTACATCTCCCAAAGTTCAGGCTGTCCTATCAAGTCATAGAGCCGATCCTCCTCCAGAGTCAGGACTGCTAATACTGGCATCCTGGAGAGTCTGTCAGCATTCTGGTGAATAGCACCAGCGTGATGGATGATGGTGAAGTCATAGCTTTGTAATCGTAGGGCCCACCTGGCCAGCTGTCCATCCAGGTCTTTCATTTGTTGCAGCCATCGAAGGGAAGAATGGTTGGTAATGATAGTAAAATGGGTGCCGTAGAGGTAGGGCTGAAAATGCTTGATGGCTAAAAGAACAGCTAGGCATTCCCTCTTGGTGACGCTGTAGTTTCGCTCAGCCTTGCTTAGGGTCTTGCTAAAATAAAGCTATGAGATGTTCAACCTGGTTCTCATCATGCTGAGCCAGGATAGCCCCCACAGCGACGTCGCTAGCATCTGTGAACAGCAAGAAAGGCTTGTCAAAACGGGGATGAACTAGATCAGGTTTAGTACATAAAGACGTACATAGAGTGTTGAAGGCCTGTTCCTGCTCAGGTCGCCATTCAAATGGAACATTTTTTTAAAGGTAGAACAACGGCTCAGCAAGGTCAGCAAACTGTGGGATGAACTGATGGTAATAGCCCACCATACCTAGGAAGACTTAAATATCTCATAGGCTTTGGGGGCGTGACATCTTTTCTATCACATCGACCTTATTGGGGATAGGTTGAATGCCACGTTTGGAGACCTTATGGCCTAGGAACTCTAGCTCAGGCTGGAAGAAGGAGCACTTTGAGAGCTTGAGCTTGATAAAGACCTTCCAGAGATGCTCAAAGACTTTCTTAAGGTGGTCAACATGTCCATTAAAAGTTTGCAAAAAAAATGGTGATGTCGTCCAGGTAGGCCAGGTCACAGGAGAGCTTCAGGTCCCCAAGGATCCCATCCATGGTGCGCTGGAACGTGTCTGGGGCGTTGCAGAGGCCTTGGGGCATCTGGGTAGGCTTGAACAGCCCTTTGTGGGTGATTAGAGTGCACTTGGCTCAGTCTTTGGGAGCAAGCTCGACCTGCAAATACCCGTTGGTGAGGTCCATGGCTGAGAAGTACTAGGAACCTGCAAGCAGTCAGAGAAAGTCGTCGATACAGGGCAGAGGATAGCTGTCCTTCTTGATGATGGAGTTGAGTTGTCAATAATCCATCACCACCCAGTGCTTGCCATCCTTCTTTCAGACCTACAAAAGTGGGGAGGACCAAGGGCTATGTGAGGGACCAAGAGCACCACATCGAGAAGCTATTTGAGTTCTACTGTGACCTGGGCCTCTTCAACCTTGCTCTTGTGGTAAGGCCGGGACCAAAATGGGGGGACATTCTCAGTTTCTACATGGTGGAGGACTCCATTCATCCTTCCAAAATTGTAGGTTGAAGTGGAGAAAGATCCCAGTATTCCTCCAGGAGCTCCTGAACCTTAAGTCGCTGTTCATCAGAGAGGTCCTCTCCTATGTTAGCGTCACCAAATTAACTGAGGATGGTGACTCCAAGCCAAGGTCCCTCAATTCCCCAAAGCTTTGGACATCAGCAACAGCCCCCATAGGTAACAGGCGAACGTAAGCAGCGGGTTGGTTAGGTCCTATAACTTTTGGTTTGTCAGTTAGGTTGGCTAGCAACACTGATATCGATCTGGCATACGCTGGATCAAGGAATCTGGGGCAGGTCAGCACTTCTTTGGGAGATGGGTTATCCAGACCTTGGGCCTCCAGTAAATACCCTGAGGTAATGTTGACGTAGACCTGGGTATCAACAACGACCTGGGATTTTGGGGGCACAGTATTCACCTGAGGCAAGTAAGCCAGCATCCCTTTAGATCCATCCACGGCAGGAGGGGGCAGCTGGACTTGAGAGCCCCAGACGTGGTACTCGACCAATCAATTCATCCTTCAGTCTCTAATAGGCAGGCTTGGGCCTTGACATCCGCCCTAGAGTCATGAGCATTTTCAAAAACCAGAGGGACTCGGTGTCCTAGAATGGAGAGAAAACCACCGTCGTAGTGGATAACAGCCAAATAGTCTTGAAGAAACTGGGTTCCGAGGAGTAGATCATAGTTGGTGTTGTCCAAAGTGATGGCAGTTGTATCCAAAGTGAGCTTCACAAACCGAATCAGTAGAGAGGAATAGGCCCCTATGGATTGGGTGCACTGAGGGCCAGCTGTACCATACTCCATGTAGTGCGGCATGTTGGGGGTGACCTTGATGCGTTTCATCAGCTTGGAAGAGATAACGTTCACGGGGGAGCCACTGTTGAGTATGGCGTAAACTGGAAGCTTGTGGACCCAGATGGTGACTCGGGTGACCAAACTTCCAAACTGAGGCGGCAACATAAGGAACATAGGAGAATCATCAGAAGAAGAGTAATCAGTATCAATGTCTTTATTGTCATTAGATACCGCAGCTACTTCTTTGGGGTTAACGGCTTCTGGTTTGTGTTTAGGGGTTACTTGAGGCTGGACAGGGGTGTGAGCATGGAGCGCCTCATCCTTCATGCTGACTGCCCTTTTCCCGCCTCCTCAGCTAGACGTTTCCAACAAGTTTTGGCGCTATGCCTAAAGCCATTGAAATAGGTGCACCACGGATGGGGGGTTTTCTGGTTCTCAACTACATGGACCCTAGGGCGGTTAGAGGGGCCAGCGGGTGCAGCCTTAGAGTTCAGGATCATGGCAGGGATATCGTTGAGGGCCTCCTTGATCTCCCTGGTACAAGTGAACCCATTCTTTTGGCCAATCATGTGCATCTGAACCTCGGGATAGGACCCCAGGGCGGAGATGACGGCGGTAATGGCGTCATCCAGAGTGATATGGCTTGTCATAACCAAAGGTTGAGCCTGAGCGTAGAACCAGTTGGAAAACTTCATAGGGTTATCTCCTTTGTTAAGTCGAATGCCCATGAACTCTTGCTTCTGGTTGGCCAAGGTTTGGTTACTGCTGAACTCTTGAATCAGGGCGGTGTGGACTTGTTCCCAGGTGTTACACTCCTTCAGATGGGGAGTCATAATTTCCTGGGCAGTGCTGTCTAGGCATGAGTGGATGTGCTATGCCTTTTGCCAGTTGGTGGCCTCCTCCATAGAACTTTTATAGGCATACAAGAAGGAGGCGATGCTCTCCCATCCGGGGGTGACCTTCTCCTCGAAGCTAAGTTTAAAGTTAGTGACAATAGGAGTAGAGAGGGTGTTAACGCCTGGGATAGGCGTCAGCTCTGAGATCTCCGTTTCTGCATATTCTCGAGGAGCCTGTTGATCTACCCGCCTCTACAAGCCTTCTAAGTCTTCTTGGATGTATTCCCAATTTTGACTGAGGGTGGAAGCGGATGCCTTGCTGGCAACCTGCTCCTTTAAGGACTAGATTTCGGCGTTCTGCAGTTGAAGCTGGTTTTTGATGGTGGCCAACTGGGTTTTGAACCCACGACACATTGTCTCGGGCTGGAAAATGCGAGCGTTGGTGAGCCTTGTGAAAAAGCTGAGATTATCCATCTCATCCAATAGTGTTTTAATGGAGACCCTGGGGTCGAGGGGAACACCATCTGTTTAAAGCTTGCATCCTAAGGCCACCTTTTGGATCTGGTCCCGCAGGGCGGCTAGAGCAGTTATTATATCCCTTTGCCAGGGGTCTTCAGGTTCGCCCAAGGTGGGGGGGCTGGAAGGCCCTTGAGGCCCCATGCAGTCCCTCAGGTCCTGCTGGCCCCTGACGCCCTTCGGGACCTTCCGGCCCCCTAGGCCCTACTGGTCTGGCAGCCATGGGAGAGTAGTTGTGAGAGGCCAGCTCTCGGTAGCGCTGCTGTAGGGATCATAGCAATTCTTCAGCTTGTTGCAACCTCTGGGTCCATGTCACTTCAAACTGCTGAGCGTTTTGGTGAAACTGCTCCTTGAGGTAGCCAGAGATGCCACTATCTAATACTACCAGTTGATCATGGATCTCACTGATTAGTCGTTGGTTATCAAATATAGCTTTGCGATTGTCATGCACAAAGGAGGAGGCCGCGTCGTAGAAGTTGATAATGTATGAATGTAAATTTTGGGTGAGCCCTAGGTGCTGAGAGACTCCTGATGGTGTAATCCTACTAACTGAAGGAGTTGATGAATTGTGGGATGGACGAAATTATGAAGGTAGCGATCAGGCCCCAAGGTAAGCTCCCCAGCAGGTAATGTGACCAAGGAGTATAGGTCCTTCATTGTGGAGGGCATGGCAGAGGCGCGGGAGTGGCTGGAGCGGGCTCCCTCAGTGTAGAAGCTGAGGACTAGTTGTTGGATGACATCGTGAGTGTTCGAGCTGAAGTTGATATTGGCCCCCATCTAGGGAGGGCAGCGAGAATTGGAAGGCGGCGCGAAACTCTAGCCTTTCTGGCTGCGAGGGTGGCGTTGTGTATCAAGAAGTACTAACCCATCAAGTAACGCTCCTCGATTGACCAGTTGTTTTGTCATCAGGGGTGCTGTTGGTTTCCATCTGTGATTGACATTTTCACTTAGGTCAGCTTGGAGCCCCCTGTAGTGAGCACCACTTTTGTTGGCGCTACAGCTCCTTGGACTGGCACTGGGGTTCGCAGTGGCTCAGAGCTGGAAAATTGGGAATGAGCACCAAAGAGGAAACGGAAAAATGCAGGTTAGTTTACCAAGTATTTTATTAAATCAAAATGCTTCGATATTTATAGGGTGCATTGGGACTCGATGCCTTCAGGATCTTTAGAGCCTAATCTGATCAGGATCTTTACTAACCTTCCAGAAAGGCCTCCTCGAGGGCATCCTCAATGGATATCATCGCTCACCTGACTGAGAAGGTGGAAAGCCCGCTCCACGTGACTCAGTACTAGGTAAGGATGATCCTGAAAAAGTTTTGTCTTGGCTGGAATTGATTATTAATTTAGCATGGCTGGAGCTGGAAGATGGGAATTTGAGACACTTTTTATTCCAAATCCTGACAGGTGTGTTTTGTGGTTATGAGTTATTAAGATTATAACTCCTATATTATGCCTAATAAGTCAACTCTTAAGCCCTTATGAGCAAAGCCTGTTCTTGAAGGCGCCAATGGGAATTATTTAGAAAGTATCATGCACAAAAATTTCTGGAGAAGCGTTAAAAGATTGCACCTCCATTTCCTAGATCTCAAAAGGTGCATTTCTAACATTGCAGTTACAATGATAACGCAGAACAATGAGGGTATCACATAGATGGAAGATTTAAAAGGAGGTAATTTATCCTAATTGTGCAGGGCCATGAAGGTTCTCACAGGACCATGTCCCTATGCACTATAAATATCTATTTATAATTATTGCGGGGAAGGCCGACCAGGGGACGAACACTTCTGAATTTAGACACAAAAGAAAAAGAAACTTAGTAACAGGGAAGAAACCCAGAGAAGCGATGTTATCTCTTGTTGCCTGCGGGAACGCCACTATGGGGAGGAGGAGGGAACGTGTAAAGGGGCCATAAACACAATTGAACACGTGTGGAGGAAAGGGTCCAATTTGATGAAATAAACTGGGAACCAGGAGGTGACCAGCTGACGGCGATGCAGTGGGAAGTACCCAAACATCCATGCCTGGAAGTGGCCCACCAAATGGGACCAGAATCCGTGGACAGCTTCTGGGAGGGTGGGAGTGGAGCCTGCGATGACATCCAAGACAATCATGTGTGGATAGTCCACATGGCGATTGCGACCACCAGAGCATGTAGGGAGGGTGGAAGAGGGGATACCATGGATATAGCAAACATATCTCTTGACAGACTGAAGGAATGTGTTTGATCCTGGCCAAGCAGACGTTGAACTTCGCGCCATATTACTTTATAGGTAGGGCACTTCTCCGGGCGGTGGAACAGCGTTCCATACTGGCCACACATGACGCAGGATGAGCGTAAAGCGTTAGAGCACTCAGCTGTACAGTACACCTGCCTCAGGCAGCGCCACACAAGGGAACAGAAATGAGGCTGCAACAGAGGGTGGTGTGCGTATTTCCAAATAATCTTCTGGGTCTCAAGGGAATAAAGGAATGTCCACCATGTCCAGGTAGTCCACCTAGATATGACATGGGGCTGTGTGGGGATCAAGCCATCTCGAATGGGTAACACCTGTACCTCCTGTGTGAACCAAGGAGAGGGGTGGCCTCTCTGGGCTGTGTGTCCATTAATACATATTCTCCAAACAGCACTCCTCATGGAGAGGAGGATTGTTTGTAGTGTCTTTTAATACTGTGAGGATCTGTGGCTGATGGGTGGGAAGCCAGATATTTCATCAAGGAGTGAGGGTGCGATGGATTGTTAAGGCCTAGGGCGCGGGAGAAGTTGGAGTGGGCTGCGCAGGACCAGTGTTGGGAGGGGAGCATAGGGGCGGTGACAGCCGCAATTCAGGTGCCCAGGAACTTGGCAGCGTGGGCTTTAAAGTCGAGAAGGCCCATGCCACCATGACTATGAGGGCCAAACATGACCTCAAGCCGCACTGGCGGTGGGCGGCCTGACCATAGCCACCCTTATAGAAGGGCATACATAGATTTGAAAAACCTGGTGAGAAGGAGATTGTGTGGGCTCTGCACCAGACTTCAGAGGAGCATACAGTTGGCTAAAACAACCCTGCCAGTAAGGGAAGTAGGGTGGGCTCTGAGGGAGGTGATGCGCTTCGTCACATTGTCTAGAATATGACTCTCCATTACTGCTGATGCGTACCTGCCCACCTCCACCCACACGCCCAGATGGTGGACCGGCCCTATGGTAGGGCGTGGCACGAAGGGGAGCACCAGTGGGGTGGTGTGGGGTGAGCTGGGAGGGCGAGCACGTGTGCAAGCAGATGGGCTGGGCTGGGCACTGGTCGCTGGGGCCCAGCAGGTTTGATACCGACTAAGGAGGATGATTTTAGTTTTTGGAAGCGTTCAGTGCAGCATTACTTACCCAGGAATACTCCTGGATGAGAGCTTCAAGTGCGCATGCATCTTTATTATTAGACACCCCAACCACACAGTCATCTGAAACGCCATAATATTGACTGGGGCTTGGCCTGGCACATGGACCCCAGTGAGTTGAGCATTCACGTTTCGAAGTAGTGGGTCAAGGCTGAAGTTGTATAAGAGTGGGCTAAGGGGGTCCCCTTGTCGTAAGCCCCTTTGAGGGCGGACAACTTCCATTATTAAGCCAGTGCCATGCACTGCCATTTTTGCAGATTCCGTGAGCAGCATTACCCAGTTGATGAAACGAGGGGGTAAGCGGAATTAGTGGAGGCAGGCCCTGAGGTATTCCCAGTTTACTCTATCATAGGCCTTCTGTTGGTCCAAGAATACAAGTGCCCCAGAGGCTGTGGACTGGCATGCGTTAGCCACAGAGTGTATGTTGTCCCAAATCGACCTTCTGGGTATAAAACTGAATTGTTCTGGGAAGGTGGTGGCAGATGCTACAATCTCTAAACGGTTAGCCATGATTTTTGTTAAATGTTTTTTATCCATGTTAGTTAAAGAAATGGGGCGCAAGTTGGCTAAGTATAGCTTGTCCCCTTCCTTGAAGAGTGTGACGGTGAAGGCCTCTTGTCCTCCTGGTAGGAGGCGCGTTTCCAGAAGGCTCTGGTTAAGTGAGGCAAGCAGTAGTGGGGATATATATTTGAAGTACTTTTTATAGAATTCATATGGAATGCCATCTGTGCCTGGGCAATTCCGGTTTAATGCACCGCAGATGGCTGTCCATAGTTTGTTTGGAGTAATCAAATTCATTATTTCTGGGTATTGGGAAACAGTGCGGATGTGGGTTCAGTCAAGAGATTCTGCCACTTCAGCTGACTGAATTGGATTGGATTGGTATAAATCAGATTATAACTTTTATATTTTGATTGCCACTTTGGCTGGCATATCCGCAATGGAATCATCCAATCTTCGCACCTGTGTGCAGGCCATGCTCTGGCATGGTGCAAATTTTTTTAAAAAAATATGCGGTGCACTTGTCGCCCTCTGTAATGCGTTTGGCCCTGTACTGAACATAAACCTGATGTTTGTGCTGCCTTTTGAGTGCGTTGAGGTGGGCAGCTGCCTCTGCCCACTTCCAGCACCATGCTGGCTGTATCCTGTGGCTGGGATGTTGGACTCTAGGTGTGCCAACTCTGCCAGAGCGCGCGAGATGACGGCTGATGTGGCCCATGAGCGTTGGGATGAGGGGTGGCAAGAGTGGCGGATGGTATCCTCTTTGAAGGCTGCCCATGTGGAGATGGGGTCTGCGCAAAATGGTGTAACAAACTCTTTTGCCAAAGTTGCTGATTCCATCCAAGTGGAAAATCCTGGCGACGCAACTTTGGGAGGGCGGAGTTTGCACCAATGTGGGGCCTTAGCCACTGTGACAGGCAGGTGGTAGGTTATCAAGACTAGCTGGTGTTCGGAGAAATTGATTTTTGATGTGTGGAAGTGGGAAATATGAGATCAAAATTTCGCCGGCGTGAGGATAAGGTTGATGCAGGTCATGGACCTTAATTGGCCGTTGTGGATGTGGGGGCACATCATGTTTTTGAGCAGCAGAGCTTGCCGCAGCAGCACGTCTAATAACCCAAGGGTGGCCTTTAGAACGCGAAGTTCTACATGACTCTGGGGAGCATGGGATGAGGAAGGCCAACGGTCCATAAGTGTGTTTAGCCAACAGTTCAAGTCGCCAACTACAATAGGGTCAGGGGGTAACAGAAGGGATTTGACTGATGAGAAGAATTCCTGCGCTCTCATGCACAGGTCAGGGCATAAATGTTGACAATAGCGTGTGCCACGTTGGCCCACAAATATGTAAAAACGAGGACTCAGCCATTGAGGAAGGATTCAAACAATAAAAAATTAAAAAAATTGTTTTTCTGAACAAGCACCCCACAGTGCTCAGACCAGAAGGATAGGGAAGGGAGGAGCATGGTTTTCCAAGCATCCTTGGAACCTCACGGACAGTGGGACTTTTGGATGGCCAGGATGTCCATGGGTAAATTTTTTTGTAAAAACTCAGTATCCTAGCCCGGGACGGTGAGGCCTTGATTCCAGTGAGTCAACGTCCCTAAAGTGAAGGCTTCCCCCATCGCACCTTAGGTGTGAGGGGTGGGCACCCAGGCCTACCAGCCTCCTCTGGATCCCCATGGGCCTTCATGGCAGCATGAGTGTTTGTAGCAAACTATTGGTAGTTTTGTTGATTTTAGCAGAAAGGTTTGCGTTGGCTTTTGCCTTCGCTTTTTGTTTCCCCATTGTTGAACAAATTTTTCGTGGTGCAGATGAGTTTGGTGCACCAACGTTTGGGTCAAAAAAATTTCAGGTTCGTTGGAGACCAAATTTGTTCCATTTGGGGCTTGGTTGCAAAGGTCAGGTGAAATTGAGTCACCCATCGGATCCTCAGATTGGGTGGCCCATTCAGCATTGGCTTCCCAATCTGATTGGTTGAGGGATTCCTGAGTTGCTTCCACCGCGAAGGTTTTGATGTCCTCCTGACGTTGGGGAGTTTGGGATAATGGAGGCGACTTTGGCTGCTTGCTTGGCCGCGGCCCTGCGGGCCTGTTTGGCCTTCTTTCACTCTTGAGGGGAGACAGGCTTTACTAGTAATTAGCAGTCTTGTGCTCCTCACGGGAAGGCCTCTTTGGTACTGGTGGTTGGTTCATAGTGCGCCTCCCCGTTGGCCATGGCCACTAAGGGGTGCTCTTGGAATGTGATGCCCTCCTTGGTGGGGCATGCATGTGCCTTATGGCTGAACGTGTCACAGTGGGTGCAGATGGGGGGTGCACTGTCCACGGTTACCCGGAAAGGGTGGGTGGTATGCCTTAATATCAACATAAGTAGAGTGTGGGATCTGGGTTAGGTCCTTTGCGATCTCCTCAGTTGGAGTCAGAAATGCAATGGCTTTGCTGGTGCGCAGGTGTGGCATCAGCATAAAGCGTTGTATTTTGAAGGATTGTTATTGCCATATACAATGAGCTCATTTTTTAGGTGCTGCTCCAGAATGGCACGCTTGACTGTAGTGGGCAAAAAGTCAAACGTGAGGAAAATTTGGTTGGATTTTGTCCATCTGGTGCACTTAGTTTCGATAACCTGCTGCCCTCTAGGGAGGTCAATCACAACGTGCACCGCAGCAGCATTGTCTGCTGCCTCCTTGTTTTTGAAACCGAGATCCAGCCAACCGCGTGACATGGAGTGAGGTGCATTGTACACCACAGTTTGGAAATAAGTGTGCACATCACCACAAAATTTTTCCCATAAAGCTGTTTGTTGGATATCCAAGAACACCTGGACTCCGTTTTCCACTGATGAGAGTGGTTGAGAGTGCAGCGTGTTGATGTACTGGTTACATAGCGCCTGCCTAGCTAGGATTTCCAGAGAAATAGTAACCGCCAGTTTTTTATTTTTATCTAATCCGCCAGTTTCTCTGGGGTGTTTTTTGAACATTGGAGGTCAAGGGCTACCATCTGTGCCTTTTACCTTACTTGCCCAACTGCTCTCTGACATGGGCGAAGACTAATCTCCTCTGTGAGATTATCAAACTAGATTCAGACTTGAATTGAATAAGTTTCAAAAGTGATTGCAACGAGAGAGAAAAGTCATCCTATGCACTAAAAATATCAACATCTTTTAACTGAACAAAGTAGTCTATTCCATCCCATTTTTTGTCTTCATCAACCTTTCCACTAGTTTTGTAGTTTTAAGCCCATTTTAAACTTTAACTAATGTCATGAGAACTGTAAAGCCAACATAAATGGTGCTCACTAAAGGGGGCTTTGAGTTTTTCAATTAAAAACTTCTATCATGAAAATAAAGAATAATAGCAAACAAGAAGCAAATATGTAATTTCTAAGTAGCATAATTCGGTTGATTGAAGCCTCTCACTAAAAAGTAACTCCTTTATAGCCTAAAAGCCTAGAATTCTGGGACGGCTTTTAATTCAGCTTAGCTTCCATTGATCGCAATATATATCAACTCCAATATGTGAGTGCATAGTGATTATTTGATAACTATTGATAGAATCTATCTGAGGGAGCTTCTACAGTTGCTTCTGAGCGCATCTGATGCCAACCACAAGTGAGATTATGTATTTTGGCCCTATTATCCTCAAGAGAATTGGCTTTAAGTACTTAAAGCTATCTTGATGTTTCGTCCATCCAGGTATAACCCACACCCTATAATTTTTGGTTTTCTGCCATGAATTAGCGCCACATCTATGGCTCACTCAAACCCTCCAATCAAATATTGTTAATTAGTATAATGCTGCCTCCTTTTTTGTTCCAGGAAAACAAGAGCCCTTTGGTAATAACCATCAGCTGATTAATGAAGCTCATAATGACTTCTTATGCTTGATAGTGATATGTGGGTTATCTTGATGACCAGCTTTGTAAAAATGTACACTATCCCAAAGCCACCTGGACTAATACCTCAATTAGATTAAGGACCTATTTTGGACACTTCAGCAGCATTATCAGGAGTTAGTAATTCACGAAATCTCCTCTGGGGGTGAAGTGCCTGAAGGGCCCAAGGGACTAGAAGCTCTGGAAATCCTGTTAAAACTGAAGTAAATAGCGTCGTATTCCAACTGCAAAGGTAAATACATCATAAATACAAATTTTTTGAGGACAGTGAATTTAAACAAAACTTCGCAAAAGAAAAGTGTATTTTCTACAATAGAATTTTTAATTTAAGAAAACTAGAGAGCACCCTGCAGTACTAAATACTTCCAAAGGCTAATGGCTTGCTCAAGTAATTGTCCCAATAGGATGATACAACATGTACTAGAAAGGGATAGATCTCCCATTGAAACCCCTCATCAAATATGCTTCATCTACCAGAGATCTCATTGGTGTATTCCATGATTGAAAAGCCCTCAATAATGGTAGACTAAAATCATGTTATCTAATTTGGGCAATATCCAAATAAATAGGGCTTGGGGTATTTTTATGAGAAAGTGAAATATAATAGATACAAATAAATTACTGATAAGTGTCCATAATGGATACAGGACCCTTTTACTAATGATTTTAAGCCAGCATGAGCAATAAAAAAGTATGCTAAATCAAAATTTGAGGTAATAGTAATGAGATCACAGCTTCCTTGACTCTAATAAATGGAATGAGGGGTGTGCCAGCGGGGATTTAGGCATTCCATCAATTGTAAATTAATATTTTAAGCCACTACATATGAGAGCTGGGGTCGTGTGGTGAAGTTGTTGCTATAACAATTGAATCTGCTATCTATACGCTATATAACTTTAGAATCAAGTATACAAAATATCAGCACACAGAGGGCTAGTCAAATCATTTACAACTTTCCCCCACTTGATAAACATCAGGGTGCAAAGATGTGAGGGGGTCAACAACCTATTGAGTACTTAGAGCTGTTGGCCCAGAACTCCATTGATATTTACTTAAGACTTTGCCAATCATTCAAATAATAAGGTCCTTTTAACAGTATTCTTCAGAGTGTAAGAATGTGTGGATTACTTATCAATGACCTCAAAAGGCCCTATCCATAATTTCTCCAGCTTGGTAGTTCTTCCAACTCCGTGATTATCATAATACAGACCACTTCTCTTACAGTAAAGCGGGGTAACAGCTGCCAGTCTTCACTATATCATTTTCAGGATAAATTTTTCTGAGCCAGAAAAAAAAAGTTTAGTATGCACTTTAGAGTTAACTTTCTTTCAAGAAAAGTGTCTCTAAATGTCTAGAGGGAGACATATGTTCTTGGTTCACACAATAATATAATATTGAGGAAATGAAGTTTCTCTCCATAAAGTAAGTCAAACGGGGAATGTCCTGTGGCTGAAAGAAAAGATATCGTCAAAAAGGAAGAAGCAAGAACAGGTTCCATGTGGATGCTTTCTCTGATATTATCATATTTAAAATTTTCTGAGTATTATATTCGCCTTTTAATGGTACTGTTAATCATCAGCTGATAGGGTTTAGATATTATGCCATGTATAACCATCAAACAATTGAGCTTAGAAAATATTGAAATGGAATTTTTTTGCTTTGACATCAAAATCAAAGCCAATTAGAAATTAAAAAAAATACAAAAAATTGCTGCTTGATTGAGCCAATGCTTAAAAATGTCGATGCTCTCAACACCTGCTGCCCATGATTAGGGTGGTGGTACAACGCCATTTGGCATATGTTGGCTGCCGCCAAAGCATTCCCAGGCTGTCCCTGCTAGCCTCCCTAACGCTACTGGGCGTTATGTCCCCCTTGGACTTAACCCACCACCTCACAAGTTCCCTGGAGGTGCTCTGAAGCCCTTTTGTGCTCCCACTGAGAAAATTTCATTTTGGTCTCTGGGTCAATTATGGGAACATTTTCCCATATGCAAGCGTAGCCATCATTGAGATGGCCATGGTGGTGTTTAGACCCACCAGCTTTAAACTTTTCCACCCCTTTAGGGGCATTTTGACATTGGCTTCTGTTCCAAGGCCAATGCAATGGCAGCATTTAAGCTGCCATTGATTTTTGAAAATAATCCCCTTCCCACGGTTTGCACCCAGATCCTGGATGAGGCCTTTTGCATAGTCCAGTTGGCGGGTTGCCCTCCCATCTTTCCCCCAAACGCCTCTGCCATGAGCTTATGGATGGTTTGGCCATTTACGGCACAGACCCTGTGTTGCAATTTGTGGTTCTGAATGGAGCAGAAATTTTTCAGGGCCATGCGCCTTTTTGACAATCTTCCCAATCCATCGTGACACCACCTAACAATTTCCCCTCTCATGGTGATCTGATCAATCCCTGATCACCCATTATAGGCGCACGTTGAGACCAGTTATGCCATTTGTCCCTTATTCTTTGAGCTTGAGTACTTGAAGTGCAAGTGACCTATGTTTTCCACCTCCACCACTTCTGCTACTCCTCCCTCTGGCGTTGAGTTGGCAGCCAGTTTGGCCTAAATTTTTGAAGGGGGCTAAGCCCTCCCGCCCTTACCTCAGCAAATTCTGGCTCCACTTCCAAAGTGGCAGCCAATAAAAATTTAAAAACTTTTAAAAATATGAACAATTTAATTGGATTATGAAATCCTGAGTCAGTGGCTGAGACTTTTTCAACTGAGCTGCAATGGTCAATGGTCTACAACCAATCAGCTCATGCCACCACTCTGATTCTGGTGGTTGGCTCAGCATTAGCCAAGCTTAAAGCATTCAAATGCTTTGAATGGATTGATGATAGCAACTGGCCATTTAGTGTCAAGCTAGATTTTCTTTGGAGGAGTTTTTACTAATCCTCATGATTTGCGCTCTCACCATTTCTGTGCAAACCTCGTTTTGGTAATTATAAGTATTTTCAAAAAGGCAGTTGAGGCTGCAGATGCCCCTGCCAACACCTTACTCTGCCAGCAAATTCATAGGGCAATGGAACCCCTCATGGAGGGTATTTTATCCAAAACTTCCCACATGATTTTGAGTAAGATGCAAGATATAAAGTTGAGGAGTTCAATTTTGGTGCGAGCCACACTTGCATTGACGTGGCAAAAACTTCTCTTTTTGATCCCAATTATCCTAAAACCTGCAGGCGCATCAAGTCTTTCACTTATGTGCCAGCTCTCATTACTTTTGCTGATCATAAAATTGGTCAATACGTTGAGGTGATGGATACCACCAGCCTCATAAGTAAAAAATCTACAATTATCCATCATTATGCCTCATGTTGCAGATGCTCCTACCCCAAGGTTGTCCGCCATGATCCATCAGCTAAAGTGGGCACTGGAAAAAAAGTTTCCTAAATCTTCCTCACCTTCTGATATGGCTTCCTAGGCTGTTAGCTGAGGCGCCATATTAGGAATTTTTTTTATCTCTAATGATACCTTTGTTCAGCCCTTTTGCAAATAAAGATCTGTTGCGGATATTCCTTTTGGGTTGGGCACCACTAGTGCTAAAAAAAGAAATCGTATGGGTTGTAAATTTAGTTCTTTTGTCCATCAACAGAAACTGTGGGCATATGTTAATATAAGTAAAATCCTCTAGTTAAACTTAAAGCCATCGTTGCATCTAACTCTTTGACTGCTCTGGTCTCCACTCATTTTGTGGGGTAATTGATGGCCATGGTTATATATTTGAGTTGACCAGTCATATTGGCCAGAAGACCCACAACGTTTTAGACACTGTATGGCAAGAATGGTTGCGTTTAACCAAATGATAAGTGGTGGTCTTCTGATAAAGCTCATATACTTGACAACTTTTTCAACAGCTGAATGTCTCATAAGCGTCTAAAATTATAAATCTCAAACCGTGATGCTATTCCAATAAATTCCAATCATTATTCTGAAACCATTATGGCCCATTGCTGTCACAGCTAGTAACATTCTTTCCTGTTGTTGAACTCCCTCTAAATTAAAGTCAAACAAGCCCTTTTAGTCAAGGCATGAATCCCTAAAGGTAACTGATAGCCTCTCTAGGGTTATTGACCAGAAATGGGTTTTGGCTTTGCCAGCCAGGGATGAGGAAACCAGCTCTTCAGAGGAAGAAAATCTGGCGGAAATCTACCTTCAAAATCTGGAAACAAGTATTACAAATTTACGGAATTTGACAGAAACTATTAAATTTTAATTTTATATAAAGGCGAAAATTTTACAGACAAACCAAGATTAGAATCATTTTGAAACCATAACAATCCTTTCTTTTGGTTTTAGGCCCATTCTGATAAAAGCTTTGCTTTTCTAGATAAACCGTTGATTTTATAAAGTTTAGGGATTATTTTACTTGTTCTCCGTCCATTTTGTTTATTTTTATAAAGAATAACTCTGTTGGAACCATCATGATGCAAGTATGCTTTTCCCGCTCTGGCTAACTCCCAGGTTGAACAAAAACCCGCCACCCATACCGCAGACTACTCTGCTATTTCTGCTGCACCTTATTACACCGCGTTTCTCTCCAGTTCTTACACTATTTTCCCCAGCACTCAAGGACTCATGTCTGATGGTTGTCATTATTTTGATGCGCGTTTATATATAAAACTTATTTGGAAACATAACTGAGATCGCCTGGGACATTGTTTCCTCTTACTGGGTAACTTTGCTTTGTTGTTGCACCTTTTTCCTGGCGCTTTTCCTTCTGAGGCCTTTTGCACTTTAGTTTCATTGACTTTATCTGAGAAAAGCCTCTATTTTCTTATGATTTTCTTCTATTGTTGTGTGTCTAGAGTTAACCAACCATCTCAGAGTTGTCCCTTTTTGAAGTAAGTCATTGGCTGGTACTGCTATATCCCTCCTGGCATTGGTTATCACTTTCTTCAAAGGGTGTGCTGAGGGTGTTGCTCAGCTCCCCTCATTCAAGATGCTCATATAGTGTGCATTACCTTCTACTACCAGCCTACCTTCCACTATTCACGTAATTTAGATAAAGAAGAGATCTTTACCACGTTGTCCAGCCTTAGGGCCCACAATAAATCCCAAGGCAAAGACTTATCTAACTTCCTACTTTTATAGCTGCCGCTCCAAGAGATTTCAGGAAAGTTCTCCAATGGTTACTTTCCGCAGGTGAGAATAACTAGATCTCTTGGAATCTCTTAGCATAAGAATTTCTTTTTAAGCCTCACATGTTCCCTGCGTGCAACTTTGAGGACTATAACTCCTTTTTCCAATTTGCCAAGGAGACCTCAATATGGCACAATACTTACGACTGTTCCAAGAGAATGTATTAAGGTTGGCATCTTTTTGAAAAAGAAGATGGACCTCCTCCAAAAGTCCCTGGATAATACTAGTGCTGACATTGGCATATGAGATAATCCTCCGCCCTCCTTATATGGGACATGCTTCATCCTTTCATCCCTGTTGGAATTCTCAATAAATTTAAATGAAGCCTCGACTTGGGGATACCAACTTATTTTTTATTTTGGGCAATATCAACATATATTTACTATTATAAATCTACCAAATGATTCTTTGTTGGGCCTCAAGCCCAAAATCATTATTAACTTTGATTTACTTATCATCGTCCACATTCAATTAATATTGGACGAACTTGAGATATATTATAATCAAACTGCTCCACTAATTAATAATTTAGGCTGATAAACTCTATTGCAACTTTTATTCTACCCTGGAGGGAACGAATCCCTTTTTTTAGTACTAGATGGTCCCATGGAGGGAACGAATCCCTTATTTTAATGTTATCTCATCTTATCTCCAACTTCACCTAATCTTATGAGTACCTTATCTGTTAACTATTTCTATTTATCTTCTAAAAGATTTAAGATAAAGTTTTCTAATTTTTCTCAGCTCCAACTATACTTGCGCTGATCATTCCTTATATCCCTTATTTTACTAGCACTAATTAAGGTGCAAATAATTTATGCAATTTAATTTATTTTTACGCTTTACTCTTTTGGCTCTTTGGTAATAGTTAGTTTTCACTCCAGGGACCTCTGAACCTGATTAAGTTAAGTTCCCATTTAGTTTATCTACCAGAAATTACTACTTCTTTCCAGATCTCCCCGCTCTGCTGTGGCCAACGGGAATGATTAACTCAATCTATCGTCCATCTTGGATAGCTTCTAAGGACCAGCCTTCAGACCTCCTGGTGTCCCAACAGTCCCTGTTGTCTAAAAGCCTCTGTGGCCAGGTTTGATTGCACGTGCTGAACTTCAGATCTTAGAACATTGACGATTCAATCACAGTGGGGCACCGCCAGGTAAACGTTCCCATGGTGACATATCCAGCTTTAAATTCTGGCCGATATGTTACTTCCTATATGACCCTAGGATACCCCCTTCTGTACTCTCCTAGTACTTCATGGAACCATTAGTGATCTCGCTGGAAGGTAAAACTGAAATCTTTGTTATAGGTGGGGGTATTCTCACTACTGGCCCTGCACCGCCGCGCTCCACAGAGTACCCCTCACTTTTACTTTCAAAGGTAGAGGGGTTAAAAAGTCACCCTTTGATTTAAAGCATTCACTTAACTCTAGCCACGGACCCAAGATGCCATATTAGAACCTATGCTTTCTGTCCATTTTGTCGTCCCAGTTGGCCCAGTGAACAACTCTTATATAACTTTTCTGTTGGAATTTTTGCCAACCTTTCCAGCTGCATAGATTACCTATGGATCACTAGGGGATAATTTTCATTGGCAAGTGAATTTGGGTATCAGTTGATCCCAATTTCAGTTTACTAACGTCTTTGGAATTTAGGTAATTTGCCAGTTTTGGATCTTTTGGGGATCAATCTGGGTGAATAACTATGATATCATTGGCAGAGTTGCCAACAAAATGGGGCATCTGATAGTTGATCATTGATGAACTATCAGGTTACCATTTGGGATCAGTTGGGTTTCATCACTGACCAATTTGGAATTATAATAGCAGTTGAGAGGCGAGTGATGTCACCTGCAACTAGAAGATTGATTAATTGGTTCAAAATATGCCATAATGGGTAAAGAGTTTCATTACTAAAGGCAGATTCTAAGCTAAATATGGCTGGTTTTCTGTGATTGTGTAGTAAACATCAGGGACAAGTTTTCTGGCTCTTGATAATTTAGGTCTCGAGGATGTACAACGGAGTAATCCTAACCAGATAGAGAAGACTATCGCTGGTGAGACTTTATAGGTATGTTTAACAGCAAGAGCTGCCATTTCAAGGCTGAGGTGCCAACCAAGGAGTTTAGCGAAATACATCTATAAATTTCAATAGCAATTCACTTTTAATAAAAAAAGATTCATCCTATTCAAAGAATAGAATTCTTTCATTTAGGACATATAACATATTCATCTTCATTAAATTATTGTTGTTGTATACAATAATTGTGGATTCTTTTGTCATATATAAAAAGTAAAGATTGTGGATCATTAGAAGAGAAGCTGATCTTAGACTGAATCTCCGCAGACTTAGCGTGAAAAGATGAAAAAAAGTGGAAAACTCTGAATCAGAGAGTGGATCAAGTTAGAGGGATAAGGGAAAAGGAACCTATAGTGGACATCAACAGAGTTTTGTGGACGATTACAGGTCTAGCATTGGATCATATCAGTTTTATCTATCCAACTACAGATAATAGTCGTTATACTAATATCAATAATATATCAATTACTATCATTCAACATGAATAATGCACATATATAACTTGCAGTCAACTTTTAGAGCTATTAATTGGTGAAGAACCCAGGATTGAAACATTTGGTTCTCATGAAAAGAGTAGCCAACTTCCTAGTTTTTAACAATTGGTGATCACCACAGGGGGTAGTTAAGTAAGATACACCAGTATAAGATGTCAAAAATGACAAGTTAAGAAAACTTTGTATATAATTGGCAACTGTCAAGAACGCCTTGAATTATACTGATCATAAAGAATTTTCTACTTTTGAGGAGATACTAAAGTCGAGGAAGGATTAAAAAGTTATTTCATTTTTTGTCAATAAGTTACTAGGATTTGTAAAAATCATTAAAGAAGAAAAAGAGATCTTATTTGATAAGTTTTATTCCTAAAAACTAAGTGCAAAGTGGATTTCGTTTGATTGCGTTCACTCAGCTCAGATTTAGAGCGTTTAGTGAAGCAATTCAAAGAACTAAAGACTTAAAGATGTGAATGTGAACTTTATGTGGTGACTGACGCTAATGAAAGGCAAAAGAACTCCAGTTGGGAAGTCAACTATTCCAAGATATATACCTACTGCATTTTCAGCCATTTAGAAGATGACCCCTGAATTCACTACTCAAGTCAGTTGGGTAACTGAGCCAAGAGTGAGGCTAGAGAAACTTCAGAGGAATTTAGAGCTATGCAAAAATTACCCATATTTCATCTGGATAACGCCCCAACACTCTTCTGATTGTTTGACTTGACTTTATTTAGGTATGGCGAAAGACAAAAAGCTTTGATGGTGATGAACTGTTTGGACACAGACTGTTAAAACTTGATGTTAACTCATCTAGAGGGGGACAGCAAGCCTTTCTCGCAGGCCAAGGCTGCCATAATGAAAGAGTTTGGAAGTCCCACACATATGTCAAAATGCAAACATGAATATTTGGTAATCCAATTCCAGAAGCATGAGATCCTAGTAAAGTTCGCTAACCAAGTCTACCAAGTATCACAATTTTTGGTTGGAACAGAATTACTGGACAATTTTGACGTTTAGATCATGTTACAAGCAGCGCTTCAGCCCTGTTTCAATTTACATCAAATGATGTCTTCCACGTTAGCAACTGAAATTGCCACCTCGCAATTGGTGGATTTATTTTGCTGATACTAGGAGCCACGTTTGAGGCCCCTAATTGAAGCTTTAATCCAAGTCCAGTTCAAAATTTGAATACTATGAAGGTGACGGATAGTGCTAAGGAGTCTAAAAATTGAACCGTGCAAAAAAGCAAGCCCAAGGATTTTAAGTGGACTGACAAGAAAGACAAATGGTGTCATTATGTGAAGGGAAGGGTCACCTTGCTGCTCAATGGTATAGCAAAAAACTAAAGAAGAAGATCAATGTGTTCCAGCAAAAGAGGCTGTCACAAATCTATATGACTGGACAATAAGCCACAATTATGACAAATAGTTATTGGAAGAATTCCAATGAATTCAATGGGTTAATCTGTCGAGGTTGTTTCAAAGCTACAAGTATTCAAGCTCCTTAGGATGAGGCGCTATTAGGTTATAACAGGGTGTTATCAGATCACCTCTAAAATAAGGTGATAAGCAATGTCAACATTTAATAAATATAATTTTCATTGACCTCAAATTAGGGCGATAGTAAGTTGAAGAAGAGTAAGACAAAACCTTTGAGAATATGTTGGAATGACTAAACTAAGTAAAAGGATTGTTACCAAATTAAGGTTCCTGATATATTAATGAGATGGGAAGATTGAGAAGGAGGAGGATTTTGGGTTAATTAGAGAGAGTGCGGACAAGAAAGATTCGCTGTGATTATTATATTGCAATAAAATAAGTGTTGTTGGGGAAATTGAACCTTTTATAATAATTGTTTATTTATGTATATTCCAAGGAACTGACAATTTTCATATCATTCATTCTAACTGCTTAAGTGTGCTTTACTCTGCGCAAAAGTCTCCAGCGGATCTATAGAATATCACCAAATTATAACAGTGGTGCTCACTACAGGGAGCACATTGATCAATTACAATAAGATAAACACTCAGTCGCTGGCTATGTTGCATCAAGGTTGCTTTGATATGAAATCTACATGACACGCTTGGCCAGTTGCATATGTGGAGCTTAAATTTGCATTGGATGCTGTGCTCAAAAGACAAGATGAGCTGCTCCAGGAGGTCTAAAGTGATAAGCTGCCTCTGCTTGATTGCAAAGGAAATATTCATGGGTTCTTTAATCAATTTGAGTTTGTGACTTAATGAGCCTTGGATCAGCGGCGAGCAAAGCTGTTGATCTCCACCTTAGATGTCAGGAGCGCCAATAAAATTTTCAGTTACCTTTCAGGAAGTTTAGTTAAATACCAAAAAGTGAAGGAGACAGTGCTGTAGTTGTTTGGCGGAACTGCAAAGATGTCACAGTGGAAAACTTTCTTAACCATTGGGTTTCAGCGGAAAGACCCTCACTGCATTTGCTGAGCGATTTATGGAGAAGCTCACATGATGATTGGGGCAGGAATTTTATCTAAAGTCAATGTGTGCATTGCAATGTCCTCTGTGGTGAAGCCATACCCCTAGCTTTACAATGTCATGGCCCTGTTGCTGGAGGACGACGTACCCCTTCTTAAACTCGTTCAGCTTATGCACCACCTAGCTGAATCTTTTCCTCCACCCAATATCAAACTGATTCACACTGCCGCTGTTGTTGACCTAATTATGCAGGGAAATTCGACAATTCAGTGCAGGTTCTGCAAGATTAATCCTCGCAGTTCAACGTCCACACTATAAAAGCTGATTGACAACAAGCCAACTACCGCTCTAGTCCTATTTATACTGACCAGCAGCAGTCATTCTATCTACTTGGGCCTGTTTACACCAATCAACTTCAATTCAGCATTCTACATGGAATAACTTATATAAGCATGGATGCAGGCCCAATGGGGTAAAATGTATCAATTGCGTTCACCCTGGGCACCTGGGATGATGGTGCCTCAATTGATGGATCCCTTACATACAGGAGGAAAATTTTCTCAGGGAAAAGCAGATCGGTTTAGAGACAGGTCTCTCTTCCTCACCTATCCCAAATTTAAACGTCCCACCTGAATCTACAGAATTATATGGTTCAGAAGCCATCCACTATGATGATATACTCCTCTATCAGCAGCTGGTTGGGGAAGTAAAGGTGCTGACCAGATCGCAAGCCAAAGAAATGGTGGAAAAAAGGTCTCTGAAGTGTCAAAGCCTTAGCTTGTCAGATGTTTGACAAAAGTTAATCAGAAAACTGGACCCATTTGCAAACGCGCTGTCCTTAAGAGAAGTAGTGGTCGCCCCCCGGTGGATGTTATTCTAACATGTTGTCATAAAGTCAATGAAGTATTATTAGTTTCCTGGGGAAACATGATCCATTGAATGTCCATGTAGTAAATTATTCAATATTCATCTTACTCAGAGTGCATTTACTGTGATATAATGATAGCTAAAACCTGACTCTGAGCTATAATTGATATGGGCGCTCCCATTAACATTACTCCACTAAGTTGGTCCTGTAGTTGAATTTAAAATCTGATATAGACCACTGGATGGTATTTGGGACCGCTGGAGCAGAAACCACGGTCTCTGAGGGAGCATAAAGTGCGCTTCCCTTTCAGTTTAGATCCGTTGTTGTTGTGGCTCTGGCGGTAGTATTACCATATAGCACTTATGATCTGTTGATTGATTCTGCTTTTATGCGACACTATAAGACTGTCATTGATCTAATGAATAAGACCTTCACAATTCTGGGGCAGCGGATCCCAATTTACTCTACCTCCAGTGGAGTGCTGAAGGGCTTGGTGCATATGGGACAGATCGACCTTACTTACAGTGATGGGGTGACTCCAGTACACTACCATTGGCTAAAAGGCAAGACTTGGGCCCTTCCCCAACAAATATATGAATACTAAGGGCTACCGCTTAGAGCTGCTGGGCCTATCTCCATCCCTTCCAGAACCAAATAATAATAAACACTGAGTTGGAGGTGGAAGTGCCTGCTGAGCTCTATGGGGAAGTCACTGGGCCTTATCAGCAATTGCAGCTTGAGCCCCACATAGCTCCAGGCATCATACCCCCAGGCCATGGGTAGATCAAGGTATTGGTAGCAAATCTTCAGAACGTACCAATTCTAATCCGCTGGCACCAGATCATAGCATATTTAAATTTGAACCCGGTTGTGGGAGGTCAACCAAGTTTACAAGTTTAGGTTGCTGGAAAAATTTGGTCTGTCCATTGAATTGCACCTTGGCATAATGGCAGTTGTACCGCCTGAGAATTTGATGAGGTTATTGTAAGATCAGAAGGATCAGGCAGAAGTTTTATTTTAAAAATACAAGGAAAATTTTGCTATCAATGACCATGATTTATTGTGCGCTTGGGGGGTGGTTCATTGGCTTGACACTTGGGATTTCTCTCATCAGGTCTCAGTTAATCTGCCGATCTTGGGCAGCTGAAGAAATTGCCACTGAGGAAATCAATAAGCTTTTGGAGCAGGGGATGTTTAAACCATCCAAAAGTCCATGGGCTTCACATGTTCTGACTTTAAAAAAGGACAGCACTAACTGCATAGTAATTAAATGACAGAAGCTCAATAGTATCACCAAAAAAGACTCATACCCTCTGCCGCGGATTGATGATGCACTGGATTAGTTAGGCGGAGCTCACTATTTCTTAGTGATGGACTTAAAATCCAGTTATTGGTAAATTGAGTTTCCCACAGCAGAACAAGAGAAATGCGCCATAATCCCATCCAAAGGGCTTTTCCAATTAACTCATATGCTGCAAGGGATGTATAACGCCCAAGCTACGTTCCAACAAGCAAGGGACACCAATTTAGGCGACCTAAAGCTGTCATGCATATTTATATACCTTGACAATATCAATGTCTTTTCCTGCACATTCTCTGAGCGCCTCACCCATTTGGAAGAGGTATTTCGCTGACTAGCTGAGGCCAATGTCGGCATCAAACCAATGAAATGTTACTTCTTCAAGGATCAGCTTTAGTACCTCGGTTTTGTGGTGGATGTAACTGGTCTGTGACATCAATTAGCCAATGTAGAGGATATCCAGAAGATGACTACGTCAACTAGTAAGTGGGACATTCAGGTGTTTTTGGGGATGGTGGGTTATTACCACCGCTTTATACCCAGTTTCAGTTGCATTGGAGGTCCGCTGTATAAGTTTCTAAAGAAGGATGTCACATTTGAATGGACAGAACAGTAGCAATATGCCTTTGATACATTTCAAATGGTGCTAATCAGTGCACCCATGTTGTGCTAAACTAATTTCGATAAAAAATTTATTGTGCAGACAGATGCATCCCTTTCCTCTGTTGGTGAGCTCATGTCTCAGAAAGATTATGAGGGAGAGGAGCACCCTGTGGCATACTGAAGTCGTAGCTAAATTGCCATGAACGTAATTACACTGTAACCTAGCAGGAGTACTTAGCTGTGTTTTATGAATATAAGCAATTTTGTGTATATTTGACAGAGAAAAGTTTAAGGTCATTTTGGATCATGCATCATTGTGCTGGTTGCAAAATCTAAGAGAGCCTGAGGGGCGGTCAGCTCAATGGGCTCTTAAGCTGCAGGCTTATGACTTCGAAATCATTCACCAACCTGGAAAAAACACCAAAAATGCCAATTGCTTATCAAGATTGCCAACAATTGCAGTTACAGCGGAATTTAGGTGACATAATGTATGACAAAATGCTCAGCAAAAAGTACAACGATGTGTCGCCTCAAGTTATCAATCTACTAGACGGAATCAGGGCCAGTACATTTCAGAAAAAAGGGGAATTGTATAAGCGGATAGGGGACACTACTGTGAAAATCCCCAGAGCTTCTATCAGACCAAATAACATTATGAGCGCACACTGAGCAGTTGGCCATGGTGGAGTCTGTAAGACCCTTATATCGTTGTGACCATGGTAATGTTGGGAAAGCATGCAATTTGACATGCTCAAGACACTATCCTGCTGCCACCAGTGCCAGGTAAAGAAGGCATTACATCATAAGTCTTTGTACCAGTTAGTAATATATAACTTTTCTTGACATGCGGTTTCTAATGATATTGTGGGACCTCTGCCAACTGGAGCTAACTGGTCTAAGTATATCCTGGTGGCAATTGACCACTTGACCAGGTGGGTTGAGTCATGGGCCATTCAGGATCTTGGGGCAGTTACCGTGGCTAAGTTTTTAATGGAATGTATTATTCAGCGTCACGTCTGCCCTCAGTTTATCCTTACAGATAAAGGCATTAATTTTACCTCTCACATCCTTCCCAAGCTCAACAAAATGATGGCCATCTTCGGGGTTGTAACAACCTTGTATCACCCTGAGTTCAACGGAATGGTCTAACAGGTTAATGGGACCCTGATGAACATACTACGGAAGTTGGTTACAGTTAGGCCCTCCAATTGGAGCACCCTCGTTCCCACCGTGGTGTTCACCTATAATATTAGCTACCATTCCATTAAAGGGAAAAGCCCCTTCCAATTTCTTTATGGATGGCACCCCGGCCTGCCCACGCTCTTATATGCCTGTGTAGAAGACACTAACGGGATGGATCTGCACAGCTATTTGTATTCCCTAATTAATACTCTGATTAAATTACAAACTGAAGCATACATGTTCAGCTTATCCAATTAAATTAAAAACCAGGCTGCCAATCAGGTATGGCGAAGTGGCCTATCACAGTTTAGGGATGGAGATTCGGTGCTATTCCACAATTATCATGGGTTTGGATTGGAGCACATACTTGCGAATAATTGTATTGGGATGTTTGAGACAATATAAAAGATGGGTGTTGACGCCTATACTATCCAGGACCCAGCAAGTAGTCAGATTATAGATTGAGTGCATGTGAAATTCCTTTGGCCATATAAGCAACAATAGAGCCTCTCCAAAAAAAATAAACAAACAAAAACAAAAAATTGAAAAAGTTGAAAAAACTATCACCATCATGCAAAGTATAAGCTAAGTTTATTTGGGGTTGCTGCATAAGGTCTTTCACTTTTCTATCTTCACTTTACCGCGTTGTTTCAGTTTCTTTCATTGTTCCTTTTGATTTGACTAATGGGACACTCATTTCTTTTTCGCCTCTTTAAGGGGTGCCCTAGATTTGATGGAACCTTCTCAGGTTGGGGGTGGAGGCGAAGGATGCATGGTGAGGGCGAGGAGGTTGGAGTCTGCTCAGGGCTGTTGCGCTAGCCTGCAGAGGGTAACCCGTTGTGGAAGATCTGGAAGAGGAGTATGGACTGAGGTTTTAGGGCAATTGTCGAGGTGGCAAGAGCTCAGCTGATTGATCAAGATGAACCCGTTCTTTCCCAACTAGGAGCAAAGCCCACAACCACATGCGTTGATGATCCCAGGAGATCAACAAGTAAGAAATCAGAGGGGGCTGGAGTCATAAGGGCTGGAAAGCAAGTAGGTGAGTCCCAGATTGAGGGTTTAGGCCGCACCAAGCACCAGGAAATCTATGAGAAAGCCCTCATGCTCATATATAATATAAGGAAAGGAGAAGATGTGGTAAATGCTGCTCTTTGGGACCACTCAAGGACTGCCTGGTGCCACTCTTCCCTGATTCTAAAGTGGTTGTGGGGTGAAAAATCAGTTAACTAGGAGTGCCATGATGTGGAGGTACTGGGATGGGATGTTGACGCTGCGGGAAGCAAATGCTGTGGCAACCCCAGATTGCAGGCAAGCTAGCTGGTTGTTGTGGAAGTTCATCCCAGTGACTGGAAGTGGTTAGGAGCGTGGGGAAAGGACCCCAACCAGCTGGCTATCAACCACTACATGAAGCACAGCATCCAAAGAATGGACAAGGCTGTGGGATGAGTTCAGTAGGAGGTGGGAGCGCTAGATGACTGAAGCCATCTTCCAGGAGCTGGGCTACCTCATTAAATGAAGGCTCTTGGCTCCGCTCCCCTCCCCAGAATATCTGGGCAACTATGTCCCTGAAGGGGGCGCGCCAGGAAAAAATGGCTGAAGAATTTGGGAAGGAGCTCTTCTTGGGACAGAATGGTCATGAGGTCCATGTCATCCTCTTCTCATCAGCCGGGGGAAGGGGGAACTGGGGGAGAGGGATGTGGCCTGGCATGGAAAAATCCATTACAAGCCTTAAATGGAAAAAGAAGTTGAAGTAGTGGACGTTATTGTTGTTGGTGAATGATGGGTCCCATCATGTCGAGGTAAAAAGGCATATAGCTTATCATCCAGTCAAGGGGGGTAGTGTTGCAAATCTATATGACTGGAAGATAAACCACAATTATGATGACGGATCATTGGAGTAATTTCGCCAAATATTTAATTGGTAGAATCCGCAGAGGATGTTTTAAAGATACAAGTAATTAAGCGCCTTAGGATAAGGCGATATTGGGTTATAACAGGTTTTTATCAGATTGTCTTCAAAGTAAGCTGATAAGGTGATGTCAACTTTTGATGAATATAATTTAGATCGCCTCAAAATTAGGGTGATAGTAAATTGAAGAACAACAAGCTGAAATTAATGAGAATATGGCGGAATAAATAAGCTAATCAAAAGGGTTAGTACTTTCTGAGGTTTCTGATTTATCAGAAAGATGGGAAGATCAAGAAGGAGGAGGATTTTGGGTTAATTAGAGAGAGAGCGCGGAAAAGAGATCTTGAATGATTATTAATTTGCAATAAAGAAGCGTTGATGGGGAATTTGCTCCCTTTTATTATAATTGTTTATTTACATGTATTCTGAGGAACTGAAAAATCTTCATATCATCCATTCTAATTTTTTGGTGAGTTTAACCCTGTGCAAAACTCTCTGGAAGATCTATAGTTTATCGCCAAATTTATTACAAATGCCAGTTTTTCTTTCCCATTACTATCACTTTTAGTAACTTAAATTCTATGAAATTTCTCCGATATTGACAGTCAACCAGGAAATATGAGCAAATTTGTCTGCAACAACACCAGTTGGGCGAAAGTGGCCAGCGCAAAAGGCCCAAAGCCCTTCCAACCCATTGGTGAAAAATGCCGCGGCGGAATGTTGACACACCCTCCCACCAAAAAGGGTAGGCACAGCGCCACACCCGGAGTTTTGCAATTTCTGCAAAAAATGGGCGCATATACCAAAATAGAACGCTCCCAACTCCTGTCCTACCTTGATCATGGCCTTAGAATTATGGTTGGCGATACTTCTCTGAAAAGTGGGAAAAAATGGGGAGGCCTTCTCCACGACTTTCCCAAATACTGTCTCAATAAATTATAAAAATTTACATAGAGGATGGGTGGACATTGGGTTCATGTCTGCGGAGGAAGCGGTGGAAGCAGCAAAAATCATATTCTCCCTAAAAATTAACAACGAAGACCACACCATCCACATGGTGCGCACATGATGGAATGAGGCGAATGACCTATTCATTGTATTTGACCAACTTCTGAGCACTGTGCACTGTGATATCCTCAAGGATGAGCTCCATGGGGGCCTTTAAGGTTATGGCGTAATCAAACATTTTAAATTTAAGAAATTCCCCCTCCTTCCCCACCTGTGTACAGGGAAGGCAATAGCCATTATAAAACCTGATCAGGACATGGTAGAAGATATCACCCTCATTCCATGCACAGCAACCATCAACCTCCCCAATGGCAGCATATCTCACCCCTTCTGCATCACACTGGAACACACCCCACCTATCTGCGAATTCTGCTCAGCTATAGGCCACAAGGACCATGGATGCCCCATCAAGCGCAGGATTGAAGCATTAGAATTTTGTGAGGACAATATGGACATATAAACCCAACTTTTGGCAAAATTAAGGACTCCACTTTCACCTTCTATTGGGGTGAAAGAGCTGACATCACTTTGGTTGAGCCCATTTTTGCGCAAGGACTGTCATCATGCAAGAATGCCTGGAAGCAGGCCGCGAGTTCCACTGAGACCCAAGCTCGCACCATGATTTCCCCAGAACAGATTCAGGTGTAAGCCATGGCAGCGCAATGGAATAACCAATCAGATCCCCCACATATAACCCAATGCACCCAAAATGACAATTTTTTTGGAAACAACCAATCAAACACCTCCAACCAAACTGGAGAAAATCCACCATGCACCACTGTGGATCCTCCCAGCCAATCACGAGTGATCAGCGATGATATGGTTCATGTGCATGATATGGAAGACCATTTCAGCCAATCACAATGTGAAAACACTTGTGCACAAAACCCAATCACCCCAACACCTAATTTCTACCCATCAAACCAACAGGCAAACGGCGGAAAATTTTTTTGCTGATGGGGCACAAGCCAACCCACGCCAGAACCAAACTCCACGAAGTAATCTGAGCCAGAAGAAACTGAACAAAACCAGTACTAAGACCGCTGACCAACACACTGGAACCAATCTGGTTAATTGGCCCCATACTCACAGTATGACCCACGATAAGGAATCGGGTGACCTCAGTGGGTCGCCCCAGCGTTCCTGATGTGCTGACTACCACAATCACCATAGGGATGCTCAACATTGCGGGAGCCAAGGCCCCCACATCCCGGGCCAAAAAAATGGCTTTCCTGCACAATATCACCGTGGACATCTTGGCCATCCAAGAACCCCACTGTCCACCAGGAGAGGTAGTGTCATGGTCAACCATGCTCCTTCTGGCCAAATCCTTTTGGATGTACCACTGCGGGGTGGTAATTTGAACTAACCGTGGTACTCCAGTAAATATCCAAAGCAAATCCTCCCACCTAGAGGGACGGCTGCTTCTAGCAGATCTCAAGGAAATGGAGAAACTTTCGCCATGGCATGTGTGTATGCCCCAAATGATCCAAACAACCGCCAAAATTTTTTCTCCAATATCCTCTCAATCCCTTTCCCCAAGGCAACGTTTTTCTCGGGAGATTTCAACTGCTGGCTTAACACCATTACTGACTGCTGGCCCAAGTCTAAGGCTATACCCTGCGGCCACATGGAACTATGCATATTAAAGGCAATGCTGGGCCTGTGTGACACCATTCCCAAACAGCCCCCACCCTGGCCAACATGACGAGACCCCACCACAACAATAACCAGCTGTTCTCAATGACCCAAATTGACCTGATGCTCGCCCCTATAGACTTCTGTCACCGGGTATCAGATTTTACAACAACAATTACCCCTTCTCTGACCACCGGATAGTATTGATAGCGTTATCATCCTCGGAAAATTACCAAAAGCCACCAACCTGGCACAGAGTTCACCCTAGCACCATCCATCTTCCAGAGCTTAAACTTTGGATCGAGATGGTGCTAACAACACAGCAAGAAAGATGACCACCCAATGGGAACCCTATTGCTGAGTGGGGAATATTAAAAGCTTAAGCAACCAAGAAAGCCTGCCACCTGAACTCCAGAAAAACAGCCGCAATGTCAGCAACAATCAACAAAGCTATCAGACAGCTTCAGCACTTAGAAAACAACACACCTCACGAGGGATCACCCCCCAATGGGGCCGCCTGTGGTTCCAACTATCTACACAGGTAAGCTCCCTCTTTAGAAAACACCAGCACTACACTGAAGTATGCTACAAATCAAAACACATCCTATTCAGCGAAACTCACACAGCCCAAATCTTCCACCATTTAAAACTAATTTAAACTTTGGTGACTTGCACACAGGTCCGCCAAGCAGACAACACACTGGCGTCCACACCATCTGAAATATTGGCCAAATTACACCAATTTTACACCGACTTATACTTGGCAGATTTTGCATCACCTAGAGAAATTGGAAACTTTTTATCATCCGCTAATATTGACACTACAGCTGAACAACCAGAACTTGTCGCACCCATCACTAAAGATGAACTCTGGGAGGTAATAAGAAGAACTCCGCGCAACAAGTGCCCTGGGCCTGATGGCCTACCATATGAATTTTTCAAAAAATATTTTGACTATATCGCACCAATACTACTGGCAACTATGAACAAGTGCCTGGAGGACACAACCCTTCTACCTGGCAGCCAAGACGCATATGTGGTCACACTCTTCAAAAAAAGAGACCAGGCAGAACTAAACAAATGGCGTCCAATTGCCCTCACCGATACTGACACCAAAATACTCACTAAAATCTTAGCTAAGCGTCTGGGTTGCATTGCTCAGACATCCCTCTCCCCCCATCAGTTTGGCTTCATCCCAAATCGCTCAATTTGGGATAAAATCCACATAATTGCCAACATCTGCCAAGCTTACCCCACAGGCGCCCTTGCTTTCCTGGACCAAAAGAAAGCATATAACCTAATTCACTGGGGTTACTAAAACATTGTCTAAAGGCTTTCAACCTACTACACCGTTTTATAAACTGGGCGCTCCTCGTAACGCGCTCAGCCAGGTTTGCAATCAGAGGCCCAGATTCCTAACTGACACCATCACCCCCCAAAGGGGCCTCAAACATGGTGATCCGCTTAGCCCCCTACTATACAATTTTACCCTTGGCCCACTCCTCCGCATTGTAAACTCAAAGCTCACCAGAATCAGGTTAAAGGGACAACTACCAACCAAAATGCTCGCCTTTTCTGACGACTGCGTTGGTGGAGTCTCTGGCAATAGGGATGCCAGAACGATTGAGCGCATTATTCACCAGTATGAGTCAGTGAGTAACGCCATACTGAAAAACAGAAAACAGAGGTAATTGTTATAGGAAAATTAAGTTTGAACTGGGCCTCACCCTCCTACCACCACACAAACCAACCAACCACACATCCAACCACACAACAACGATTTAAGCCAGTAAAACCACTGTGTTTACCTTTAGCACACCACCCCGCCACCAACCCAGTCCATCATATGGTCATATGGCTCAAAGCTGGTGGATATGCACTTGACACCATCGAAACCAACATTTTGGACAACATCACAAAAAAATGGCATGTATGCGGAGGAGTAAAGCTAGTTTAACCAGAAGAGTTGTGTTAACCAATTCCATGATCTTGTCAAAGTTATGGTTTGCTGCACACGCGGTTCCCTTCTCCACCAACTTTACCAATGCAGTCTACAAGCTCCTGCAGAACTGGCTATGGTCTGGTTACTGCGCACCTGTCAGGCTGGAGACCATGTATGGCCCACGGAAGAAAGGCGGGATAGGGCTGCTCAGTTTCACAGAACGAGCAACGCGAATCCTCAGCTCATGGGTAGCTCTCACAAACGTCACCCAACCCACCATCCCCCCACTGGTCTAAGGCAGTCCAAACCAACTTCGCAAGGGCACTACATATGAGGTCTCCCCCAACCCTGCAACTCTGATGGAGTACCTTGAAACACATCCAACTGCCACTGGACTGCACAATACCAACCAATATTTAAAACGCATCCTGTACAACCTAAGATAAGGGGATTGTAGCTTCTCCTATTCACTGCAATCCGAAGACATTCACCCTCAAACTGGTTACGTGCAGCTCCACAGGGGACAAATGGTGACTAACGCGCCTGCCCCACTTCCATACTTTCCTCTATCCTGGATTGACTACCTAGACTATAAGACATCCCATATGACTTGCACACCCAAAAGCAGGTGTGGGACCTCGTCACCTGCCCCCTCCTATCCCCAGAAGTGTGCTCCACAGTGTGACGCTACATGCGCCATACATTTAGAACAGCTGACTGCACCTTCTAAATGTTTAAGACATGCGCCATCTGCGGCGGACCCAACACACTAGCACACCGCCTGGAAGAGTACCTGCCATCCGCGCATATCTGGGCAAACGTGATGCACTTGTTTTAATAATCACCAACAGCTTAATTCTGACTATCCCGCTATATCCTAGCACTCAATATGGCCTCTTCTACCCTCAGACGCTAAGGGCTCTAATTGTAAGTATTGCAATATGGTCCATTCACACAATTACCCTTGACTCTTTCAACGGGATCCTCCACAATTTCAACCAAGCCATCCTTAGGTTCCACAGCCATTTGGCCGACCACTTCAAAGCCTGGCTGTTTGGATCACTCCACCACAAATGGAAGAAATGGATGGGCAACTGGATTCCAATCTGGTTCCTTCGCTATGACATTGAAAACCTCACAGTCTTCATAGGCGGTACACCCTACTAGCCCCTGAGCTGCCATGCCACTTAGGGTCTAGTCATCCACCACCCGTGGCTCCTAGCCACACCTAAGTGTGTCAAGTCGTCTCTTTTGAGTTCTATTGTTTTTGCGCTCTCTTCCCTCTTCTGTTTTCCGTCTTTTCCTCTTCCCTACATATCAGATGTGTCTGTCCTCTGGTCGGCAATCCTTTTATAAATAAAATAACAGATGCCAAACCTGCACATGAGTCAGGAAATGGCCCATGGCCTAGACGGGGAACAGTATAGAGCTTCAGTAAAACTGTTCCCCCCAATATTTCAAATGAGGAAATTGACGTTAGTGATCTGTTTGTTGATAGACGATGAACCAGACCAACCTTATTAAGCGGTCAATTCAGACTTCAATGCGGTACCCAGATCTGGATTTAAGGGGATCAACCCCAAGATAATCAAGGAGGTCGCTCGCCCATATGGACAACAACTAGTCAACAAGCTTTGATCTGCTGAGATTCTGGAAGATCTGGCCAAGGTAAAGTTAGATGAGGCAAATCCGTCTATCCCCTTAATGCTTTTAGGAATCATTTCCTGATCCTTCAGATAAAACTTATTCACACCCTTTATTTGAGAAATAACGCCAATATATACTCAGTAAACATAATTTTATAGTACTCTATGTGTACATGTATTGAGGGAGGATACCCCAGTGGTAGAGTATGGACCCTCTACCACTGCCTCCCGAGTTCAATCCTGGTAATGAACTTTGGGTAGGGGACGATTTTGACTGTGTTGGTTTTGCGCACCAATGCCCTGAACCGAGATAGCAAATAGCAAAGGCGGTCCATGGAGTTCCTGGCCTATCATACGCCGCGCATGGAGGTTTTCCAGGTTTTATCCTCCTTTCCCATTTTCTTCACTTCCCTAATTTGGTGCGGTATCATCCCCAGGTCAGCCCACCTCAAATAAAATTTAATTTAAATTTATGTGTACATATATTAGAATCCTGGTCAATTGAGTATGGGTGTTAGTGATAATTTGACACTGGAGCACCTTTCAATATTGTCTCACCCAAGATGGTAAAGAAGATGAGAATCTCACCTGATTTGGAGCATTAAAAAATATGGAACTGCTGGGCCAAATACAACCATCTTCTGTGGAGTGTATAGTGCTTTACAACTTAGAATTAAATATTTAGTGATATCCTCTGCAGCAATAGTTTTGGCCACCCAAAACTACAATATTCTTATTGGGAAAAATTTATAAGAAAGTACTGAGTTAAATGTAACTTCAAAGATGGTATGTTGACCATACTGGGTCAGAAACTACCTCTAGTTTATCTGAGAGATGAGGAAACTCCACTGACCAGGAGAAAAAATTTCATCAATTTGATCTACAATGATGACATTATCCTGATTTTCTACCAATTGGTTGGGCGAAACAAAACGAAATTCCAACAAAATCCTGGAAAATTGTTGAATTCCACTATATACCAGAAATTTGAGAACCATACTGCCAGGATTGCAGATCGATGTTAATATAATATTAATGTTGGAGATACCTGAGGAGCTGTATGTAAAGGTTGGTAGCCCCTGGAAGAAGTCCATAATAAAGCCATGGATGGCTCCCAGAATAGTTCTACTGGGCTATGGAGAAATTCAAAATCTCCTAGAAAATTTGAGTGGAAGACTGATGAAGATCGTGAAAAACCAGATCATCACGTTTGTCAATCTGATCCTGACAGTGGAACTAAGGTTATCTCATGATTTTAGGACCCTCAATGAGATGGGATTACTGGCAGGAGTGACCAAGAGTATCAATATACTAGTAAATTGAGAGCAACTCACTGATCTGACAGAAAGACAGAAGGAGGAAGTGCTTAAATTATTCACTAAGTATCAGAAAATCTTAAGCCAGGATGATCACGATTTGGGATGTGCAAGGAATGCCATCCATAAAGTCGACACTGGGAAAATTTACTGATAAAGATGTGATAATCAGATGGTTAAAGGCCACTGAAGCAGTAGTGGAAGAAGAGATCAGAAATCTACAGAAGCATGGGCCTCTAGTTCCGTTGTCAAGTCCCTGGGCGAGCCCTATCCTGATTGTGAAGAAGAATGATGTCTCTAATCAGGTGTTGATCAATTATTGGAAACTGAATAAGAGAACGAGGAAGAATTCATATCCACTACTATTAATTGATGATGCAATATATCAAATGGAAAGAAGCAAAGTATTTCTACACAATGGATCTGATATCAGAATATTGGCAAATCAAATTTCCAAGTGAAGATGAGGAGAAATGCATGATCATCACCACATAGGGGCTACAACAACTAACTCAGATGCCCAAAGGTCTTTTCAATGCACCTGCAACGTCCCAGAGGGCCATGGATGCCATATTAAATGACTTGAAGCTGTCATGCGTCCTGGTTTACTTGATTGATATTAATGTGTTCAGTAGGACTTTTACTGACCATATACACCACTTGAAAGAGGTCTTCAAGAGACTGTCTACAACCAACCTGAAGATTAAGCGGAGGAAGTGTCACTTCTTTAAGAATAGTTGGAGTATAAAGGATTTGTCATTAACTCAAGTGACTGCAGCCTCAAACTCAGAAGATTGAGGCTATAGAGCGTATCAGCATCTTTAGAAGTGTCCAAGAAACCAAAGTGTTCCTTGGAATGGTCAGATACTTTCAAAGATTTATATGAGATCTTGTGAGAATCTCCAAGCCCCTCTTTCATTTGCTGAAAAATCCAGGGAAAGTATTTTTTTTGGAAAAAAGAAGCATAGAGTTTTTTCAATAAGTTATTCTAGTAACTAATAGTTTCTCTGATATGAAATATCTGAGTTGCAGTTGAGAATCCATAATACAGGCTGATGCTTCATTAATGGAAAATGGCGCCATTTAGAGTCAAGTAGGTGATCTTGGGAAAAAGCATCCAGGGTTTATGTGAGATGGACGATATTAGAATCAGAACGGAGTTACACCATTACTGTTTGTTAATGCGTTGTGGCAATCAATGCCTGTAAGTGTTTCAGGTGTCTATTCAAGGTATGCACTTTAAAGTGGTGATGCGCCACTCCTCGCTGCGTTGGATTCATAACCTAAGAGAACTGGAAGGACGTCTGGCTAATAGGCAAAGAAGATTCAGGCTTTTAACTATGAGATAGTTTACCAAGAAGGAGCTTCTCACAAGGATACGGACAGCTTGTCAAGGTTAACAATGGTCCAAGTGGTATACCAATAGGCCAATGAGCTGTTCCAGAGAATGGTCAATGGAGAAACTGGGATCAAGCCCTGAGAAATCCAAGGTGCGCTTCTTATAGCACTGGAAAAACTAAGACCAAGGATGGACAAGTGTCTAAGATGACTGATGGAAAACGACTATTATTCCCAAGACCGTCAGAATGATCAGCAATCCTTCAAGCCATGCATAAGGCTGTCGGGCATGTAGCCTGAGGAAGACAACTGACCACAGCCACCAGTACTATTACTGGGAGTCTATCAACTATGATGTGGCCGATTATCTGGCTTGCTGTGTGGAGAGCCAGGTGCACAAAACTCACAAGGACACAACTGGATATTGACTGGTTCTCCCTAGACTTGCCTGACAAAGGTGTCCATTGATGTGATGAAACCAGAGACCATGAGCGCAGGGAGAGTCAAATATAATATAGTTGCAATTGACCATCTGACCAGATGAGTTGAGATGAAGTCCCTGGAAAAATTAAATGCTTCATGTACCACAAGGTTTATCCTGTAATAAGTTGTATACCATCATGGATGACTGCAAGTCTTGTTAAGCAACGTTGGAATGAATTTCATGTCCCACGCGATCCTGAGTCTGAACAAGATAATGAGGATATGAGGAGTCATGTCAGTACTTTAACATCTGGAGATAAATGGAATGGTAGAAAGAGTAAAAGGAATGCTGGCCATGACATTCAGGAAGCTAGTTGCCGGGGAAACTTACGCATGAAGAAAATACCTCATTTAGGTGATGTTCATATATATTATCTTTCACCATATGGCAATTGAAAAATGCCACAGAATTGTTTTATGGAAGGAAGGTTGCATTACCGCTGATTATAAATTCAGTGGTTAACCAACATTGGGGATGAGTGCTGAGTTGTACTTGCTCTGACTTTTGAATATCCTGATCGAGATGCAATTGCAAGCATTTAATATGACCTTAAAGAAGAAAATCAAGACCAAAACAAAGGATGATAAAAACTGAATGGCATTATCCGAATATCAAATAGGCGTCTCCTTCCAAAACCCTATTCCGTCAGCAACTCCAAAGTAATAAAACCCCTTTTGGAGGGTATTTCTATCCCTAATTTTCATAATGATTTTGAGGAAGATGCAGAAAGTGAAATTGAGGAGCTCGCTCTTGGTAAAAGAGATGCTTGCATTGACATGGCAGAACTTCTCTTTCAATCCCAATTATACTGAAACCTGCAGGCGCATCAAGATATTCAATTGTGTGCCTGCTCTCATCACTTTCGCTGAGCATCAACTTGCTTAATATGTTTAGGTGATGGACACCGCTGGCTTAAAACATGGAGAAAATTAACAACTAAAACTTTAAATGCTCCAAGTTACTGATGCTCCCAACCCAATGTTGCCCATCATGGTCTTCCAGATAAAGCAGGCGCCAGACAAAAGTAGTTTCCACAAAGCTTCCTCCCCTTATGATATGGCTTTCTAGGTTGTTAGCTGAGGTGCCATTGTCAGAAAATTGACTATGGGCTCTGCTAGTTGGCAGGCTAACCAGTATGAAGAATGGTCAGCCCTTGCCATTTGACCTTAGGCGACGGGGCCAGCAGCGCTGGATTACTTTTGGCTTCTCATCCGCGCCATTTTGGGATCCCCTAGCCTATACTCCAACCAACGAAAAAAATAATAAACTTATAACAAAAACTAGATTAGGCAAAGGGAGATATTTATTGAAAGGGAAGCGCCAAATTTATACTATTTACAAAAGGGCTACTGTGACCACCGCCAACCTATAAGTTCTTTCTCTGGTTCTTCCTGCCAAACACTCTTCTTCTTCCACTACTACATTATTCTCTTCCCTGGTGTTCGTTCTCGGCGTATAAGCTCAATTCCACCAAGTCAGTTTACACAGGGTAATAGCCACTGAGAAACCAAATCGGATGATATGAAGATTGCTGACTCTACTAATAAACTTGATATACTTATAAATAGAGCTATTGTCCCTTATTTTGACCTTTATCAATATAAATTGCAGACTAATCTGAAATTTCTCAACCACACAAGAGAAGATCCCCTTTATATCCTCAATGTGACTCTAAATATCTCAGTTCCCCAAGCTGGATGCACCCTCGGCTTGATAATTATCAATTCATCTTTCCTTTTCTAGAAACTATCGCTCATATCAAGTCTCAGCATAAATCCACTCAATTCAACATATGTTCATCATTTTGATTAATTATAGTTCATATATATTTTTCTATAAATCTTGAGACTCATCTCAATTCCCCTCAGGTCTGTCAGTATGGGTAGCATATTATCCAGACATATCAACTTCCTGACATTACCCCTTCTTTGACTGGACAATAGGCTCTTACTGTTTATATGCTCAGATGAACTTCGTGTGGACTCAGTTGATAATCTGACCCCCAGTGGGTTCCTTAATAGTGTAGACATCCATGCCAGTCTTCTCAATTATCTTGAATGGGCCAGCTCAAATGTTGGAGAGCTTGTTTTTCTGCCCAAATTTGTGCTTTTCATGGAATAAGACATGGTCCCCCACAGCGAACAGTGGGAGTACGCTCCACCTCTTCTGATTAGCTGCCTGATCGCGAATTTTTTGGCCAAACTGGTGAAGTAGGCTTCCATTTGCAGCTTGATCAATGTATCCGTAAGTGTCTTCAAATATTGCTGAGGTTCCACCCCACCAGTGTCCTCTACACACAAGTAAATCAAGGCAGGCAGAGCCGAATGTCAACCATACAGCAGTCAAAATGGGGATTTACCAGTGACCATATGATAGCTGATACTATAAGTGAACACAGCAGTAGGTAGAAGGGCACTATATTCTGAGGGCTGATCCATTACCAATTTGTTGAGTATGTTCAATGGGGTTCTGTTAACTCGCTCCACCATCCCATTTGATTCTGGATGATAGGGGGTGGTCAAAACCCTGCAAATCTCCACAAACTCGTTTAACTTTGGCAGAATATGCGAATTGGAGTTGGTTCCATTATCCATCAAAATGAACTGTTGGCAGCCATGCCGCTGTATAACACACTTCATAATAAACTTGGCAGTGGTGACCGTGCTTAAGTCACTAATATCCCTGGCCTCCACCCATCAGGTCAAATGATTGGTGGCAATGATTATATACTTGGATTGATTGGTGCTAATCATCAGAGTCTCACTACATCAATGGAAACGGTGTGCCATGCAGACTAGGGTTTGACTAGCCGGTATGTGGTCTTCTTGTGGAAAGGCTTTTCCACTTGACACTGATGGCAACAGCTAACCATTTAAAATACATCATAATGCATTCTTTCCCAGAAGTATTGGGGTCACAAAAACTCCAGCGTTTTCTGCCATCCTACATTTCCTACAGCCGGATGATAATCCATAATAATTGAGGTCTAGCTGAAGGTTTAGGAAAATGCAGCGTTAAGTCTCCAATCTGCTTATATAGTTTTTCCCCTCATACAAAGGCATCCTCCCTGAGTCCATCTAACACCATGATCATCTGTGGCAGCTCATCCTGGTATTTGTTCACCACAATCTTTTCATACATTATGTCAGCTAGATCTGCTTTGATGGCGACCGTTGGCAACTGAGAAAGACAATTCACGTTTTGATTTTTTGCTCCCAGTCAATGTAAAATCTCAAAATCATATTCTTAAAGCTTCAGAGACCAACGTGCGAGCCATCCTTCCGGCTCATGAAGATTCTGTAGCCAGCGCAAGGTAGCGTGATCCATCACTACTTGGAATCTTACCCCATGCAAATATACCCAAAACTGTTTGTAAGCATAGATAACCACTAAACATTTCTGCTCAGTTGTGGAGTAGTTTCATTCGTGACAGTTCAAGCTTCAGCTATAGAATGCGGCAGGATATTCCTTACTGTCATCGTCCTTCTGGGATAATGCTGCCCCTATAGTGGCGAGGGATGTATCTGTTTGTACTATGAACTGTTTGTTAAAGTTGGGATATTGCAAAATGGGTGCACTTGCTAATTTAGTTTGCAACACATCAAAAGCGTACTAGCATTGTTCCATCCAATTGAAGGAAGCGTTTTTCATTAGAAACTCAAAAAGCGGTGCCCTAATACAGCTGAAATTGGGAATGAACTATTGGTAATACACAACCATCCCAAAAAAGACTTGAATGTCCCGCTTATTCCCTGGGCGATTCATCTTGCTTATTTCTTCACATCAGCCATATGTGGTTTATACCCATTTAAATCCATGACGAACCTGAGTTAATACAATTGTTCTTTAAAGAAATGGCACTTCTGAGGCTTAATTTTGATATTTGCAGCAGCGAGTTGCTGAAACACTTGTTCTAAGTGGCCAGGTGCTCTGTAAGCATCTGTAAGAACACATCGATGCTGTCAAGGTAAACTAGGATGCAGGACAGCTTTAAATCACCTAAAATCATATCCATGGAATGCTGGAACATAGCCGGGGCATTACACAACCCTTACGGCATGCAAGTTAGCTGAAACAACCCTCTTGAGTTGATGATCTCATATTTCTCCTTTTCCACTAATGGCAATTTGATCTTCCATTACCCTGATATCATATCCATGGCGGAGAAATAGTTCATAACACCCAATTGGTCTAACTCATCATCAATCCATGGAAGAGGGTAGGAATCCTTCTTCATTACATTATTTAGTTTTTGATAGTCAATAACCACTTGATTTGAGCCATTCTTTTTCTTTACGATGAGCACAGGTGATGCCCATGGACTGTTTGATGGCTCTAGCATTCCTTGCACAATAAGTTTATCCACCTCGTCAGAGAAGACCTCTTATGCCACTTTTGAAAGTCTAATAGGTCGCAATTGAATGGAAGGTTGATCCCCCATATCTATATAATGTACCGCCCCTTGAGTGCACCCCAAATCATGATTGTCATGTGCAAAGGTATCCTGATACTTTTTAAATAGTACCATAGCCTCATCTTGAAGTTCTGCCAATAATCCTGTGAGCACTTCCCGCAGAACCACGGTCAGTACACCAAAAAATGAGCTTGCCAGTAGTCCGAGTCCCTCAATGAGCTGAGATCATGAATATGACGAACTTCCTCTATAGGGACTAAGTATAGGTAAGCCACCACTTGGTGCCACAGGATCATTATTGCCTTCTTTTGTAAGTTCACTAGCAGCACTTTCACCTCCCCATTCCCAGGTAGCAGTTTGCCCTGGAGCCACATGTGGTTTAAGCCATAAGTGCTGGTGATGAGCCATAATTTCTCCATAAAGCCCTTTAAGGACATCGATTTTAAGCCCAGTTCCTACTATGCACTGGTTTCCAGACTGTAGGCATAAAGCGTTCGTTGCATAAAGCGTGATCCCTTTATATTCATATATCTGGTCGGGGAGGACCCTGGTTTGCCAACTCAGTTGTCAATAACAAACAGGAATCACTCCATAGCTGAACGCTAGATTGATTTGACTAGAGCGGACTGGATCAGTTGGGATTCCAAAAGAGGAAAAATATATGGGAATCTGTTGGACTGAAATAGTAAGAGTTACCTCTGCCATATTTATCACAACGCCAAATTTTCTCATTAAAGCTGCACCAATTAGCATATCATAATTGTTATTTGGCAAAACCACAGCCAGTACAGACACCTGGACTGGCCCAAATCATAGAGGCAACGCACTATATGCTCCTTTAGACACAGTGCTATGCATTCCCACAGTCTCGTATACTACTCAATGGCCCACATCCAGCTTTAACATAAGTTTAGACAACAATCGGGTGGAGACTATGTTCACCGATGCTCCTGTGTCTATGATAGCGCTGATTTTTGTGTTTTGAATAATAAATGTTTCAGTAAGTACATTCTGAGTAAGAAGAACCATCAGCATTTATAACTTGTATGTTCAAGGGCTTTGTGTTACTCTAAAAGGAGGAAATGCCCTTGCCAACCAGAGGATACTCACTAGTGTTTTTCTCCACCAAAATGCCTACGTTGACCCCTACTAAAGAGGCGTTGTTTGTCAAGGGATCCGCATAACTGGTGCTAGTCTATTCCAGAATCTGCCACGTATATGGCTTCTGCACATCTTGTTGGAACTTGGGGCTATGGGGTGAACTTTTACTCTTGGAAGTGGAAGCAGGGGTATATTCAAAAAAAGCTGCTGGTATAACAAATTATCTAATTGAGGTTCGAATTCTACCCAAAAAGACATTTGGGAATTGTTAGGGACAAGTGAATTGGACTCAATGGAGGTAGAGCGTCCCATCTCTACTCTGCTTGAGCTTTTCCCTTCTCGGCTTTCTCAGTTGGCATTGCATACATCTGTGGTTTGCTATGACAATTGCCTGCATAATGCCCTCTTTGTCTGCACTGGAAGCAAGTGTTCTTAAAAGGTTCACATATATAGCTTGTGGCGGAAGGACCATGTCAAAATTTGCCGGTATGGTTCCAAGGTTGTGGATGAACTGGAGAATCATACATGGGTTTAAAAGGGTCCACTGACTTGTATGAGGGACAAATATGTTCCATTAGCTGATAACACAGTTGCTGCATCCTATATCCTGAAGAGATTGGAGCAGGGACATCAGAGATACTTTTGGGCTATGTTGGGGGTGCTGATAATGGCGGAAAGTCAATGTAAGGTGTTCACAATTTGGATAAGTTCATTATCTCCGTCCAACATGTGAGCATAGCGCTATATAGTTCCCAATGTGGTTTGACAGCTGACTAATTGCTATACCAACTGTCTCAGCAGATAAAATGCTAGCTCCAAGTAGGACGTGTGCTTCCACTAAAAAATGCTCAGCGAATTCTAGCAGGGTCTCATTTCAGTAAAACTGTATAATCATAAAGTCATCTTTCCATTGGGCCATCTTTATAGCACCCCCAAACAGCTGAATAACAATTGTTTAACACTTTGTAGGATACTGAGCTATTTAGAAGACAGAAGGTAACTTGATCAGCACTTTCCACATCTAGATCGGACAGTGACAGTTTCGCTTTTAATCAATCTTTAGATTCTTCCACAGCGAATTAAAAAGCATAAAGTGCCCATGTAGATTCATATCACGACTGAAAGGAGGTATTTTTTGATACAAACGAATTCACTTTGCTCTAGATTACTGCTGAAAATAGCAGGCAAATTGGTTTCAGAGAGACTATGGGGACCATCCCTTTGTGCATTATCATACAGCCAGCTGGATGGACTAGAATCTATCAAAAAGGACTCGGAAGAAGTGGTGTCATGTGGGGGGTCCATCATAATGCCTGAGAGATATCCATTTGCTGATCCATAGCATTCTTCCCCCAAATTGCCACTGATTGCCCCACTTCCCCCAGCTCTGGCATGATCTATGAACTTTTCGTTGATCAACTGCTCAATTTTAACCAAATAGCATTTACGCCGTCCATCCTGAAATTCCTGTTGCAGCATTTCATAGTGATTTTCCAACTCCCTGTGGAATTTCCTCTCCACATTCATTTTTTTCCATGGCTTGTAATCATGAAAAAACCTCTTTGATTATGTTCTGCAAGTAGTTTGCTGCCAGCTAGCGTTATCCACTTGGTGATTGGTGTCATTTATTTGGTTAACAAGGGAAGCTTGTTCCCATACCAATTCCTTGTTGGCCTGTCAAAGGGTATCAAGGCACATTTTCATGTCAGCATACTCTCTTGTCTCAGCAATCAGAAGAGGGAAGGCTCGTTGGCGCTCATCCTGACTAACAACTTCCAGTTGTGTAACCCAACGAATAAGCTGTAGATATTTAAGAGATGTTGGCCAAAGGATAAACATGTTATCTGCCGTTCACTGGGTATTCCATTTGATATGAAGTTGGGTTAATTCCGTTGATAGAGAGCTAACTTGGGCCGCCAGTTGCTGTTCCATCAGGGTCACTTTTTCCTTAAGCAGGACAATCGCAGCTTTGAGAGCTTCTGCCCACTTGGCTAGCTCTGTCAATAGGTGCTCAGTATTATTCCCCGATTTTGTTACATCCTGGATCCATTCCGTTAATAGGCTATGCTGGTCCAGTATTCTCTAATCTCTCGAGATAATTCTGAAATTAACTGTGGTACCAGAATGTCCAATCAACAGCGGACGTCCCCAACACAATGATCCATCTGTACCAGCGCCCCTTGTACCTCTGAAAACAAACAACCAAGGTGGTTGAGCAGGAGGCGAGTATCTTGCTGCTGTGCTTACATGAACTGTAATACATCCCCAATTTCAAAATTATGGTGGGCCAGCACATGCAGTAGCTGAGGAATCAAAGGTTGCATATATGCGACTAAATATTCCTCAATTCCGTGGGTACTGAGCGGTGAGCCAACCCCATTGTAGTTGCATCTAGATAGGACAAGTACTGAGCGTAGCAATTTTCTTGGTCGCATTGGTTATAGAATAAACTCAGGGAATTTTATCCAGTCTCATCTTTGTATAGGTGATACCCACGCAACAGCCACTCCATGATAGTTCTAAGTTGTTGGGGAGTCACATTTGTGGAGCGTCCTTGTTGGTTGGTCATCAGCTCAGGGCAATTCTCGATATTGCAAAATTTATCATAGCTTCATCATCCCCCAGTTCAGTCACAGTAATAATGTTGGTTTGTGGTTAGGAGCCTATTGGGCTTCTTCAGTGTACTGCACCCATAATCTGATCAAATTATGTCAGAACAAATGAGAACTCATCATTTTATTTAATTGTTGAAAAACTACAGCTGCCTAGTGGCCCCCTGTAGTGAGCGCCACTGTTTGTTCTCAGCGTATAGGCTCAATTCCACCAAGTCAGTTTACACAGGGTACTAGCCACTGAGCAACCAAAACGGATGATATGAAGATTGCTGACTCTAGTAATAAACTCAATATACCTATAAATAAGCTATTGCCCCTTTTTGGACCTTTACTATATTAAATTGCAGGCTTATCTGCAATTTCTCAACCACACAAGAGAAGATCCCCTTTATATCCTCCATGTGACTCTAAATATCTCAGTTCCCCAAGCTGGATGCACCCTCGGCTTGGTAATTTTCAATTCAATTTTAAATTTTAAATTTATTGCGAGGAAGGCCGACCATGGGACAGACACTTCCAAATTTGACCTGAAAGAAACAAAACCTAGTAACAGGTAAGGCACCCCAGAGAAGCGATGCTGTCTCTTGTTGCCAGCGGGAATGCCACTTATGGGGAGGGGGAGGGAACGTGTGAAGGGGCCATAACCACAATTGAACACGTGTGGAGGAAAGGGTCTGATTTGATGAACCAAACTGGGAACCAGAAGGAGACCAGCTGTCAGCAATGCGGTGGGAGGTATCCAAACATCCACGCCCGAAAGTGGTCCGCCAAATGAGACCAGAATCTGTGGACAGCTTCTGGGAGGGTGGGGGTGGAGCCTGTGATGACATCCAAGACAATCGTGTCGGTAGTCCACATGGCGATTGCAACCACCAGAGCATGTAGGGAGGGTGGAAGAGGGGATACCATGGATATAGCAAACATATCTCTTGACAGACTGAAGGGATGTGTTTGATCCTGGCCAAGTAGACGTTAAACTTCGCGCCATATCACTTTATAGGTAGGGCACTTCTCCAGGCGGTGGAACAGCATTCCATACTGGCCACACATGACGCAGGATGAGCGTAAAGCGTTAGAGCGCTCAGCCGTACGTTACACCCACCTCAGGCAGCGCCACACATGGGAACGGATTTGAGGCTCCAACAGAGGATGGTGTGCGTATTTCCAGATAGTTTTTTGGGTCTCAATGGAGTAAGGGATGTCCAGCATGTCCAGGTAGTCCACCCTGGATAGGACATGGGGCCGTGTGGGGATCACGCAATCTTGGATGGGTAGCCCCTGTACCTCTTGTGTGAACTGAAGAGAGGGGCGGCCTCTCTGGACTGTGTGTCCACTAGTACGAATTTCCACTCCGCGCTCCACATGGAGAGGAGGATTCGTTTGTAGTGGGTTTTAGTCCCTTGAGGACCTGTGGCTGATGGGTGTGAAGCCAGGTATTTCATCAGGGAGTGAGGGTTTGATGGATTATTAAGGCCCAAGGCGCGGGAGAAGTTGGAGCGGGCCACGCGGGACCAGTGTTGGGAGGGGAGCGTAGGGGCAGTGACAGCCGCAATCCAGGTACCCAGGATCTTGGCAGCATGGGCTTTGAAGTCAAGCAGGCCCATGCCACCATGATGATGAGTGCCAAACATGACCTCTAGCCGTACTGGTGGTGGGCGGCCTGACCAAAGCCATCCTTACAGCAGGGCATACAAGGATTTGAAATAGCTTGAGGAGAAGTGAATGGTGTGGGCTCCAAACCAGACTTTGGAGAGGAGCATAGAGTTGGCTAAAACAACCCTGCCAGTAAGGGAAGTAGGGTGGGCTCTGAGGGAGGTGATGCGCTTCGTCACATTGTCTAGAATATAACTCTCCATTACTGCTGATGCGTACCTGCCCGCCTCCATTCACACACCCAGATGGCGGACCGGCCCTATGGTAGGGCGTGGCATGAAGGGGAGCATCAGTGGGGTGGTGTGGGGTGAGCTGGGAGGGCGAGCACGTGTGCGAGAAGATGGGCCGGGCTGGGCACTGGTCGCTGGGACCCAGCAGGTTTGATACCGACTGAGGAGGATGATTTTGGTTTTGGAAGTGTTCAGTGCAGCATTACTTACCTGGGAATACTCCTGGATGAGAGCTTCAAGTGCGCGTGCATATTTATTATTAGACACCCCAACCACACAGTCATCTGCAAACGCCATCATCTTGACTGGGGCTTGGCCTAGCACATGGACCCCAGTGAGTTAGTCATTCACGTTTCAAAAGTAGAGGGTCAAGGCTGAAGTTGTATAAGAGTGGGCTAAGGGGGTCCCCTTGTTGTAAGCCCCTTTGAGGGCGTATTTCTTCCGTTAGGAAGCCAGGGCCATGTAATGCCAATGTTGCAGATTCCGTGAGCAGCATCACCCAGTTGATGAAGTGAGGGGGTAAGCGGAATTGAAGGATGCAGGCCCTGAGGTATTCCCAGTTTACTCTATCATAGGCCTTCTGTTGGTCCAACAATACAAGTTCCCCAGAGGCTGTGGACTGGCATGTGTTAGCCACAGAGTGTAAGTTGTCCCAAATCGACCTTCTGGGTATGAAACTGAATTGTATTGGGAAGATGGTGGCAGATGCTACAATACCTAAACGGTTAGCAATGATTTTTGTTAAAATTTTTGTATCCATGTTAGTTAAAGAAATGGGGCGTCAGTTGGATAAGTCTAGCTTGTCCCCTTTCTTGAAGAGTGTGATGGTGAAGGCCTCTCGTCCTCCTAGTAGGAGGCGCGTTTCCAGAAGGCTCTGGTTAAGTGAGGCAAGCAGTAGTGGGGATATATATTTGAAGTACTTTCTATAGAATTCATATGGAATGCCATCTGAGCCTGGGCATTTCTGGTTTGGTGCACCGCAGATGGCTGTCCATAGTTAGTATGGAGTAATCATTTTAATTATTTCCAGGTATCGGGAAATGGTGCAGATGTGGGTTTGGTCAAGAAATTCCATCACTTTAACCAGCTGAATTGGATCATATTGGTATAACTCGGAGTAATACTTTTATATTTCAATTGCCACTTCAGCTGGCATATCCGCGATGGAATCAGCCGATCTTCACACCTGTGTGCAGGCCACGCTCTGGCATGGTGCAAATTTTTTTAAAAAAATATGCGGTGCACTTGTCGCCCTCTGTAATGCGTTTGGCCCTGTAATGAACATAAACCCAATGTTTGTGCTGCCTTTCAAGTGCGTTGAGGTGGGCGGCTGCCTCCGCCCACTTCCAGCCCCATGCAGGGCTGTATCCTGTGGCTGGGATGTTGGACTCCAGGTGTGCCAACTCTGCCAGAGCGCGCGAGATGACGGCCAATGTGGCTCGTGAGTGTCAGGATGAGGGGTGGCAAGAGTGGCGGATGGTATCCTCTTTGAAGGCTGCCCATGTGGAGATGGGGTCCACGCAAAATGGTGTAACAAACTCTTTTGCTAAAGTTGCTGATGCCACCCAAGTGGAAAATCCTAGCGACACAATTTTAGGAGGGTGGAGTTTGCACCAATGTGGGGCCTTAGCCACTGTGACAGGTAGGTGGTAGGTTATCGAGACCAGCTGGTGGTCAGAGAATTCAATTTTCATTGTTTGGAAGTGGGAAATGTGAGGTTGGAATTTCGCCAGTGTAAGGATAAGGTCAATGCGGGTCATGGACCTTAATTGGCCATTGTGGACATGGGGACGCGTCATGTTTTCGAGCAGTGGGGCATGTTGCGGCAGCGCATCCATTAACCCAAGGGTGGCCTTTAGAACGCGAAGTTCTACATGACCATGGGGGGTGTTGGAGGAGGAAGGCCATCAGTCCGTTGGTGTGTTTAGCCAACAGTTCATGTCACCAACTATGAAAGGGTCTGGGGGTAATGGGAGGGATTTGACCGATAAGAAAAATTCCTGACATTCTCATGCACAGGTTGGGGCATAGATGTTGATGATAGCATGTGCCATGTCGACCCATGAGAAAGTGACAATGAGGACTCAGCCATTGAGGTAGGATTCCAACAATAAAAATTTGAAAAAGTTGTTTTCTGAACTAGCACCCCACAGTGCTCTGATTAAAAGGATAGGGATGGGAGGAGCATGGTTTTCCAAGCATCCTCGGAACCTCATGGACAGTGGGACTCCTGGATAGCCAGGATATCCATAGGTAAATTTTTTGTAAAAACTCAGTTTCCTAGCCCAGGATGGTAAGGCCTTGAGTCTGGCGATATTCAACGTCCCTAAAGTAAAGGTTTCCCCCATACCACCTTAGGTGCGAGGGGTGGGCACCTGGGCCCACTAGCCTCCTCTAGATCCCCACGGGCCTTCATGGCAGCACAGGTGTTTGCAGCAACACTATCAGTAGTTTTGCTCATTTTAGCAGAAAGGTTTGCGTTGGCTTTTGCCTTCGCTTTTTGTTTCCCTGATTTCAAACGAATTTTTTGCGGTGTGGATGAGTTTGGTGCACCAATGATTGGGTTGAAAAATAATTTTCAGGTTGGTTGGAGACCAAATTGGTTCCATTCAGGGCTTGGTTGCAAAGGTCAGGTGAAATCGAGTCATCCATCAGATCAACAGATTGGTGGCCCAATTGGCATGGGCTTCCCAATCTGATTGGTTGATGGATTCCTGAGTTGCTTTCACCGCGAAGGTTTTGATGTCCTCCTGGCATTGGGAGTGTGAATAGTGGTGGTGACTTTGGCCGCTTCCTTAGCCGCGGCCCTGTGGGCCTGCTTGGCCTTCTTCCACTCTTGCGGGGAAATAGATTTTACCAGTAGGTAACAGCCTTGTGCTCCCCACGTGAAAGCCTCTTTGGTGCTTGCAGTTGGTTTGTAGTGCGCCTCTCCACTGGCCATGGCCGCTGAGGTGTGCTCTTGGAATGTGATGCCCTCCTTGGTGGGGCATGCATGTGCCTTATGGCTGAACGTGTCACAGTGGGTGCAGATGGGGAGCGCTGTCCACAGTTACCCAGAAAGGGTTGGTGATGTGCCCTTCAATATTAATATATGTGGAGTGTGGGATCTGGGTTAGGTCCTTCACAATCTCCTCATTAGGGGTCAGAACTGCGATGGCTTTGCCAGTGCACAGGTGTGGCATCAGCGTGAAATGTTGCATTTTGAAATATTGTATTTCGCCATATATGGCGAGACCATCTTTCAGGTGTTGCTCTAAAATGTCACGTTTTACCGTAGTAGGCAAAAAATTTAATGTGAGGAAAATTTGGTTGGATTTTGTCCATCTGGTGTGTTTGGTTTTGATGACTCATTGCCCATCAGGGAGGTCAATCACTACATGCACCACAGCAGCTTCATCTGCTGCCTCCTTGTTTTCATAACCGAGGTCCAGCCAACCACGTTGTCATGGTTGGATGACATGATAGTAGGCACTGATGCTAGGAACAAGGCTGGGCGACAGGAGGCCCAGAAGATGAAGCTTCAGACTCTTCCTGACTTGAAGCACACCTTAGATCAACTTTGGGTGCAAGCCAAGCAAGCCCAGGTTGATACTAATGGTGTGCAAAACTCCAGCCTTTTATTTCAGCTCAGGCCTAAAAATGAACAATTTTACGTTTTGAATAAAGATGGTTTGATTAGCTTGGTTGGAGAGCAAGGGTTCGAGTCCCACTCCAGCTATGAGATTTTGACTTCTGATAAAATAAGGCTTCAATCAATTACTCGAGTGAAGGCACTTTTGGTGTATTTTACCAAAATGAATGGAAGCGTCTGTTTATTGGAACGTCAAGGCTTGGGCGCATTGCCGCAGAACCCAAATTTCCCCAAAACATTTTAAATATCTTTTTGTGATCAACACTCCTTGTTGATCGACTTGCTTAATAAAAAACACCCCATTATTTTATGTTTTCTTTTGGGTCCTTGGGCAACCCAGGTGCTGGACCTCTTCTGGGAGGTCTCCAACCATGTAGGCCACTACCTTATCTCGCAATTTACCAAAATTCCAGGGGCACCTGTAGGCCGCCCAAGTCCCCTCCAGATTGAGGCACCCAAAGCCCCTGACATCAAGCCGCACTTGATTATGGACGCCCCTCTGGGGTCCACTCAAGCGGTGTTGTTTCTTACTTACCTGGTATTTTATGTTGCTATTTATATACTTTCCTGGGGTACCTTTTGTACTGGCACTGCTCGAGGTGCTTGTATTCCCATTCTTTTAATGGCTAGTTCCCTAGCAATGTGGGTTTGCATCCCACATCACCTTGCTGGGAATGAGAGAGTTACAGATACTCTCTTGACACACGTGACATGGAGTGAGGTGCGACGTATACCGCAGTCAGGAAAAAGTATGCACATCCCCACAAAATTTTTCCCATAGAGCTGTTTGTTGGATGTCCAGAAACACACGGACTCCATATTCCACCAACGAGAGTGGTTGGGAGTGTGGCGTGTTGATGTACTGGTTACATCGCACTTGCCAAGTGAGGATTTCCAAGGAAATAGTGACCGCCAGTTTTTTATTTATTTCTATTCCACCGGTTTCTCCAGGGCGTTTTCAAATGTTTGAGGCCGCGGGCCTACCACCTGCTCCTCTTACCTTACTTGCCCAACTGCTCCCTGACATGGGCGCAGACTAATCTCCTCTGTGAGATTATCAAACTAGAATCAGACTTTTATTTAATAAGTTGCAAAAGTGATTGCAATGAGAGAGAAAAAGGTAATTTTTAATTCATTTTTCTTTTCTAGAAACTATTGCTCATATCAAGTCGTGGCATAAATCCTCTCAATTTGCCAAATGTTCATCATTTTGATCAAATATAATTCTTATCTTTTTTCCAATAATCTCAAGACTTTTCTTGATTCTCTCTCTGATCCATTGGTATGGGTAGCATATTGTCCAGTCATATCAACTTCCTGATACCTGGCGTTGACCCTCTTGATCTGTCTTTCCCAATGTCCAAATTAGTTTTGGCTCATCCTCAGCCTTAAGTTGCCAGTGAGCCATATAAATAATTAATTTTATTAAACATCAAATTTGTATTTGACCTTTGAGTTGATAGTAATGCACTGGAAACAACTTCATTTGCTCGCTTTAACCTAAAATCTTGGCATCTTGCTGACATCTCTTTTTTGACTTATCTCAGTCAGCTGATTTAAAAATCACCTTATTCAGGCGATAACAATCATACTAAATGAGGTACTGAAAATAACCTCAGCTACCTCAAACAAATAATTGTTGGATCCACCAACATTGGATTATCAGGCAGCGTTTTCATAAGTGATTTATTAGAGTGAATACATTGGCTTTCCACCAGAAATCTACAACGCACCATGAATGGCAGTTGGCATCAAACACTGATTCTGCTAAAAGATACTAATTGGATTATCCTCGCTATTATTCTCCAGTGATCCTTATACTAATTTTTGGCCACCAATTGGCTCCACTCAAACCTACTTCCAAACTTGGCAGAATACTAATTTCATCTCAACCCAAATTGAGGTGCAACTAAACAAAAATCACAAAAAATCATACAAAATTCAGTCAATAAGCCATTTCACTAGGATTGGTCATTTCATCCCAAATAATGCTAAATCATTTGAGGATTCAATCTGGTTAAAATTCCGACATTTCCCCCACTTAACCAGATGGTTTTCCTCCTACTTCCAACCTCAGCATGTAAAGAAGGCGTCCAGGGATTGCCCCCCACCACCACTAAACGCTGGAACCAAACCACAGTGGCATACCCCCACCACCTCTTCACCATCCTTTAGCTACTTCAGCACCAACCAGCAGAGTCGCCTGTAGTGAGCACCAATGTTGGAAAATTGACTATGGGCTCTGCTAGTTGGCAGGCTAACCAGTATGAAGACTGGTCAGCCCTTGCCACTTCACCTTAGGCGATGGGGCCAGCAGCGCTGGCTAACCCCTTGGCATCTCACCCGCGCCATTTGAGGATCCCCTTACCTATACTCAAACCAACGAGGAAAACAATAAACTTATAACAAAAGATAGACTAGGCAAAGGGAGATATTTGTTGAAAGGGAAGCGCCAGATATTTATACTATTTACAAAAGGACTACTGCACCCACCACCGACCTATTGGTTCTTCTACTGGTTCTTCCAGCCAACTAATCTTCTTTTTCTTCTACTACATTATTCTCTTCCCTGGAGTCGACCCTCTCACTATGTCCTTCCTGATGTTTAAATTAGTTTTGGCTCATACTCGGCCTTAAGTCACTGGTGAGCCATATAAATTAATTAATTTAATTAAATGTCAAATTTGGATTTGACCTTTGAGTTAATAATATTGCATTAGAAACAACTTCATTCACTTTCTTTAACTCAAAATATCTTAAAATCTCAAAAACAGCTATTCTCAACTTATTTCTGTTGACCAATTAGGTATCACCCTATTCAGGCAATAATGATTATACTAAATGAGGCACCAGAAACAACCTCGGCCACCTCAAACTCATAATTATTGGATACACCAATATTGAATTATCAGGCAGCGATTTCATAGATGAAAAATTGAAGCAAATACATTGGCTTTCCGCTGGAAATCCCACAACGCACCACAAATAGCAGTTGGCATTGAAAACTGATTCTGCTAATAGATACTAATTGGATTATCCTCGCTATTATTCACCAGTGATCCTTATACTAATTTGGGGCCACCGATTGGCCTCACTCAAACCTACTTCCAAACTAAGTAGAATACTAATTTTGTCTCAACTTAAATTGGGGTGCAACTAACCAGCAATTACATTAAATCATATAAAATTCAAACAATAAGCCATTCTATCAGGATTGTCCATTTCATTCCAAATAAGGCTAAATCATTGGAGGATTCCATCTGGGTAAAATTCTAACAGGCATATTAGGAATTTTTTATTTCTAATAATCCCTTTGTTCGGCCCATTTGCAAATAAAGATGCATGGTGGCTCCCCTTTTTTTGGGTTAGTCACCACTAGTGCTAAAAAATGAATATCAAGAAGATGATAAAGTAGCCTATTCTGATATGCATGGCTATGGAAGAAAAAACAAGTTGGATGCACTATGTTCAGGTCCATTCAAGATTATTGGAAAGATAGCAATGGACGCATATTCCATCAAGAACCTCTTGGATGGAAGGATTGTGAATTGGGTTCATACTAATTATCTAAAGCAGAGTATTTAAAAAAAATAATAAAAAGAGTGTTTTCAAAGTACCGCTGAACCATTGAATGTTTATGTCCTTACATTTTTGGTTAAGTCCTAAAAGAGCACCACTGAACCAAAATTAATGGTTAATTCTTGAAATATAAAGACCTCTGAACATGAAAACTGGTGGGTCAGAGTATACCTAGGAACCAGTTTGGGAGATACAAAAAATGGGATACTGAACCGAGTGAAAGTTATACCCCATATAAAAAAAGAAAATTAAAAAGTTTGATAAAACTATATAGAAAACATTAAATTTCACAAAAAAGATACATTTGATAAATTTTTATTGTGTTATCCTTGACTCAGTGATGATTTCAACTATGTCACTTTTTGGGGGATGGAGGATTTATAATGATTGGAGTAAATAAACCTTCAAAATTTATTCAAGATCAGACGCTAGCAAGGGTTAGAACTATTCAAAGCCAAGTTCGTTGAGCAGAGGCTGAACCCTGAGTGAATTTGATAATGGGAAGAGAAAAGGAGATGTCTGTAATTGTTAATTTGCAATACCCTGGATCAGTAAGGGAAGCAATAGAACAAGAAGAGGCAGTCAGTGAATAACACCAAGTGATCCTGATATGGCAATGGAGCCTGAAGATTGGTCTTGAGCTCTTGCTGATTGGCCTTGTTAAGAACGTTGGACATGTGAGCCAGCATTGAGCAGGAAATACTAGATGGAGGTTGCCAAATCATGCCCCAACTAGAGCCATAAGGGGAAGGTACCAATGGGAAGCACCAAAAAAGAGATAGTTTTCAAGGAGAGGATGACATCCTGAAGACAAAATCTATGAACATCTTGGATTTTAAAAAAAAAGAGCAATTGATCAAATTTTTGGGAAGCTGGAAGCATTGTGGCCCAACTTTGCAGAACTTGGCCTGCAAAACAAAGGGCATAGGCTGCAATGTCTCAATCTAGGATGTTTGTGAGATCAGAGGGGCTCAGAGCTATGGAAAGAGCCTCAGTCACTCAGTACCTCAATTCTGTGTAGGGGAGCTCAAAACGTTCACGATTTTCCATTACCAGTTTCGTTGAAAGAGAAGCTGGTTTAAAAAATTGGCTTCTTATAAAAGAAACTCCAGAAGCAGGTCAAATCTGGCATGAAAGTATTGATTAATAATGGATGATTAGCTTTAGGAGGCCTGACAATAATAGTAAGAGTATCTGAAAAAGGAGCTGAATCTAAGAGATTATTGAAGTTCAATTGGGAATTGACAACAGAGGTAGAATTTGCCGCGGGTCATTCAAGACAATTTCTACTCTGGTTTTGTTAGGTTGGATACCATTTTCAATAGTTTAGTGAAAGGACTGCCTATGTATGCATGACTGGGAGTATGAGTCCTAGGGGGACCTTAGAAGAGATTTCTTTGCGCAGAATGACTCATCAATTGGAAGAGCTGAGTAGCTATATCAGACAGACTGTCAAGAATTGCTGGTACTAGAAAACAAATTTGACATATGATCTAGATGAGAAGGTGTTAGTTAGACTTTTTTTAATAGTCAACATTATTTGCTTCAGTATCAAATATCTCTTGTTTTAGAAACAATAATCTCAAAATTGATGATATAAGCTTAAAAAATAAGAATGATATTATCAAAAAAATTTATATGAAACTAAAAATAGTATATATAATTGATCATTTTATTAATGCCACAAGACAGAAATTGATGGCGGTAACCTCCTGTCAATGACCAGGAGGGAGATCAGAAACTAAGGGCGCCAGACCAAGATCCTGATTATGACAATGGGTCATATGCCCTGACTGGGAGGAAATCTTGAATTCTGGGACTAGAATAATCTTAAGTAAATTGATTAGCCTGGCATGACAGTGGGTAGTGAGACCACGCTCTGAAGAGGCGGTAGCAATGAAGAAAAGGAATAGAACCGCATACCAAAGGTTGTCCTGAGCAGCATTGAGTGCAGAATAGCTGTTCACCACTAAAAACAAAGATTTTTTGACTTGGTCTAAGGCAGCATTCTCCTTTCCTGAACCTATTCTCACTAGAAATCTAGGCAAGAGGAGGAAATGTGTTGGAATTTTCCCACCTTTCTAGCTTACTAGGTTACCTGTGGATTGCTAGGGGATAATTTACGTTGGTCAAAGAATTGGATATCATTTTACCCCAATTTCATGTTAATAATGTCTTGGGATCTTATGTAATTCGCAAGGTTCAGATCTGTTTGGAAACAATCTAGGTGAATGCTTAAGATATCATCAGGCAAATTGCTGAAGAAATGGGGGCATCTGATAGTTTATTAAAAAAAATTATCATGTGTACTGATTTGGATCAGTCAAGTTTCATCATTAACTGATTGGCAATTTAAGGAGCAAGTTGCGAGGTGATTGATGCCGCCAGCAACTAGCATATTGATCAGTTGGTTCACGACATGCCATAGTGGGTAAAGAGTCCCATTACTTAAGCAGATCCTTAGCCAAATATGGTTGGTTTGCTTTGATTGAGTGGTAAACATTAGGAATAAGTTTTCTGGCTCTTTCCATTTTAGGTCTCGAGTATGTACACTGGAGGAATCCTAACCTGATGAGAAGACCATCGCTGGTGAGACAATAGAGGGAAGTTCAATGGCAACAGCTTCTGTTCCATGGCTGAGGTGCCAACTAATGAGTTTTACCAAATTATTTCTATAAATTCCCTAACAATTCACTATTAACAAAGAGATTCATTTATTGAGAGAAGTGAATTCTTTCACTCTTACATAGAATCTATTCATCATCAGTAAATTATTGTTGTTGTATACATAATTGTGGACACTTTTATTGTATAAAGAGTAATAATCAAGGATCCTTATAAGAGAAGAAGAACTTAGATAGGAAACTCTGAATACTCAGATTGACAAGAAGAAAGGATGGAAATCTTTAAGTCTGAGAGTGAATCAGTTATATGGATAAGGGAAAAAGTCCCTATAGTTGTCATCTCAGTAATTCGTGGACAATGATAGGTCTATCACTGGACATATAGGGTTTATCTATTCAACTATGGATAATAGTCATTTAACCTATTATTATAAATTTTATTTGACTGAGGTAAGCTAGCCAGGGGACGGATAATACCAAAACTAATACTACAAACTAAACTGACAAAAAAATTAAAGTCTGAATTGACTGCCTTTAATGGGCAGCAAAATACAAAAATAAATAAGAAAATAACTTACCAGGTGGCACAGCGGCGAGCCGCTTATCCCATCGTGGCAGAGGGAGAGGGGGATCAGGTGAATCATCCAGCTCAGTATTGTAGAGGCAGATCAATCCTGAGAGCAGGGGGTTTAGGACATCCGCTTTATGAGGGTCAAGGTGAAGTAAATAGTTGTTTTGATTGACAATTTGTGCCTGGATTAAAGCACCTATGAGTTCAGCAACTTGGTGTTAGGCCTGAATGTTGGCATCAAGAAGTTGTTTTAATTTTGCAGTATTGGCTCTTGTTTTGCGTGTGGATGGGGAATATTCTGCCAAATATGCGATTTTTTTGACAGCGGTGGTGGCAGTTTCATATAGTTGTTGGATTTCCTCTTTTGTGGTAGAAGGAAAATTGGAGGGGAATGATGGGTGGTGCAGCCCTTTTTTAAATTCCACGACTTATTTTTCACACATTTTGTGAGTTTATGTATCATTGGTTTGGCCACTGTGGCTGTGGAAAGCTGGTGGTCACTTTAGAAAAAGACTCTGAGTTTGCAGACATATCAGTTGGTCGTGGCTGGAGTATCAAAGTCTGAATTCAGGTATAGTATTAAATCAATTTAGCTCAGTGGTGGTACAATTTCACCCAATTGGGTTACTTCATCCAATAAAATTAAGGATTTTTGTTTGATTCAGGAAGATTGGGTGGTAGGTGATTTTCATTGGGTAGATTTTAAGAAGGGGGATCTTCTGGATTGAACATGAATCAATCCTGCTCTCAATTGCTTGTCATGGGTGTGAATTTGCTAGCTTGGGTTTGAAATACTATTTTGTTTCTGATTTGAGCCCATGGCCTGTGGAGTGGGGGCAGCGAAAATCCTCACTCAAATGAAGTTGGTGTGCCTCATGGGTGGAGTTGACCGTGTTAACAGGGTGTGGATTGTATTGACTTGCTTTTTTTATTTAACGGAGATAATCTGACCAGGGGATGGACACTACCAAACTAAGAACTAAAACTAAAATTAACGTAACTAGTTGATTCAAACAAAATGCCCAAAAATGGACGAATTGAGTGAATCACACCTAACAAAACAACCAACCAGGTGGGCGGCGAAGACTGCTTATCCCTCCATGGTGGGAGGGGAGGGGGAATTGGGGGCTCAGCTTCAGCAGCAGCTATCTTTTCCCAGAGTAGGGTTTATGTCAAGGCAGATAGCAAAGGTGTTGAGGCATTGGCAGTATTTGGTTTGATATCTTTTATGATTGGTACTTCTGAGTAATTTCCTACCTTAAAAATGGCTGTGATATATTTGGCTAAAGCTTTTTCAGCTTAGAGGCGGGCATCTGGTAGTCTAACAAACGAGGCAATATTGGTTTGGGTAACATTGGCTTTTGGTTTCTGTGCTACAGTTACCATGTTCTGGATAGCATCAGTGACATTTTTGTGTAGTTGTTTCACATAAATCTTACTTTTTAAAGAAAGATTTTAAAGATAACAGGAGGTGAAATTCCTCCTGCGAGCGCTGTCACTGATTTGGCGGCAGCTTTGTGGAGGGGATGACAATCTGGTGTGTCAGTTGCTTCTACTGCAAGCTGCTGGTCGCTGTATTATGGTTTGGTATTCTGCTGTGGGGCATAAAAAAAGAGGGTGGAATTCTGCACCCATCTTAAATTACTGAAATGGTCAATATGCAGTGATATTTTTTCAATGATATTACCTGATTCATCAATTTCATCAAAAACTTCCATGGGTTCTGGCAGAATTGAATTGGGCAATCGGCGTATGGTTGAGGATTGGTTAAATTTGTTGGATATTGTATGGGATCAAAATGGGGTCCCATCCTTCTGTTGATTGGAAGAATTATGTGTGGCACTGGGGCGAGAAGGAGGATGATTGGTGGTTGCAGGTACAGCTACAGCATCAGTTTTGGGGTAGGGGAGGTAGGATTGTACCCCATGCCAATTCTGACATGGGGTGGGTGGCGGATTAGTGGATTTTGGGCGAACAATCAGCGCTGTCAGAAGCAGCCTGATATGGGCACTTGCGTTTTGAGTGTTCTAACTCGAAATAGGATGGACAAATCATCCGTCCGCCCTTGACTTGGGCCCAGAAAGGATGGTCGGGGCAGAGGGGATAGAGGCATGAAGGGGAATTGACAGGGCAATCTTGTTTATTTCAGGACTTATCATGGCATATGCCCAAGGCACATCGAGGCGTGTGGTCCCATTTAGGACCATAAATTGCAAGATGGGGTTGGAGTCATAAGATGCCAAAACTTCCATCAGTTCCTGGTGGAGCACCTCAGGGGGAAGGTGGGTAGGTAAACCAGCAAACTGAACCACCAGGTGGTGTCTGCTGGGAGCTGGGTCCGAGTTGTTGGGAGAGGAGTATCCTGGAAGACCAGGAGCACCATTGCCACAGTGGCAGCATCGGCTTCACAGGTGAAGCTTAGATCAAAATACCCCTTATAGGGGCGGAAGTCAATAAAGCAGGCGGGATGCATCACCATCTGAGCCATTTCAATAATAGCTTGGTCATTGTATGGGAAAAGTTTCCCATATTTGACCCTAAGGCTGAAATGCATGTTGCTCTGGGGGAGCACCAGGGGGCAACGGGGCACCACTTGGGTTTGTGCAAGGTGGGTGTTGAGATCGTTGGGAGGAATGTATCATCCCAGGGGTTCGGTATGACTGAGCGAGCCAGTCCAAGTGAATTTTCCTGTCAGGCGGAAAATGGCAGAGGGGGTTTAGCTTCTGCCCCACACTGGAGCATCTGGAAGGGAATCCGATGACATTGGAGTGAAACTACAGCAGTCAATTAAAATTTTTACTTTTATTAACCATATAAATTGCTCAGAAAGTTACACTGAGTGGAAAGAGAGTTTTGACATGACTTTTTAGTGTGGTCCAATTCATAGCAGAGTGGCAAAATTTGCAACTGTTATTGGTGTGGGCCCAAATGTGATGGTCAGGTGCAGATAAAATATAGGCCTGTGGTTGTATATGCTGGTCCATGTTCAGCTTGTGGGGGTAATGGTTTCTATTGCCCAAGGTGCCACGAGGCGTTCAACACCACTTGAAACAATAAATTGGAGGATAGGGTTAATGCCTTAAGTAGACAACCCTGACATCAGCTCATCATAAAGTGTTAAAAGAGGAAGGTGTGAGGGGAGGTTTGCAAAGGTTACCATAAGTGTGGTGTCATATGAGAGGCGTGTTCAGGTGGTGGTAATTGGGGTATTTTTATAAAACAATTGGAGTAGCTGCAGCAGCAGCTGCGTCCTTTTCACCGAGGATCCAATATTGAAATTACCCTTTTCAGGGCGGAAGTTGATAAATCTTGTTGGCACAAAGGTGGCTGTTGCTTCTCAATTATTTCTTTGTCAGCATACTGGAAAAGATGTCCATACTTGACGCTGAGTCAAAAGCAAATATTGTATCAGAGTAGGGCTAGGGGGTGGGTGGGTTGAGTGGGCTTGTGTGAGGTGAGCGCTAAGTCCCTTGGAGGAACATAGCAGCTGTATGTATCTAGTGGAATAGATGAGCCAATCCACATGTGTTTGCCTGATGGGCGGTAAACGTTAGCAGGTGAGCACCGCTTTCCATACTGGGGCAGCAGGTGGTGGATCCAAGGGAAAAATTAGGAGACAGTGCAGTGACTCAATGGTGGAAACTTGACTTGTTTTTCTAAAATTCGCTTAAAAATTGATGTCAAGCGTAAAGAAAAAGGTCCATACTATTATTAATCAAATATGTAATTATTATCAATCAACGCAATTTGTGCACATATAGAACCTGTGCTGCTAAATTTTAGGACCTATCAATCAGTGATAAGCCCAAGATTGTAATTTTTGGTACTCACAAAATAGTAGCCAGCTCCCAATTTTTTAACTCCAGATTCTTTTTCTCATGGCGGACCCTATCCAAAATGGGCAGATATCCAAGAAAAGATGATTAAAAAGGAACTCTCCTTGGCTGACCCTGCCAAAAGCTTTGTCATCCTGACTTGTGTAGTTCATGTGTTAAGGATCTTCCTCTATCCAAACATAGAAAATAAAGCTACTTACTCCATTCAAATCCCATGGGCACCTCATTGGAAATGTGAAGACATATGGTGTTGAATTATCTGGGGATACTCTCACTTATAATCCGCCTACATGATATAGAACCATCCTTCCCTCTCTTGTCTCCATATGAAATTTATCCTCCTTTGCATACTTCTTGTTCATGGCTACTTTCTCCTCTGCAAAAAGAACTTCTAAATGCTCACTTTGGTGGATATGGGAGCTACTAGAACATTATTTTAAGAGCTGGTGGTGGCCCTAGAACCACCACTCAGTGTTGGTCAGTTTTTGAATGGTGGCACATCTCAAACTATCCAAAGCTATTGTTTTCTACCACTTAATTCCTTTATACAAGTGGTGGGTACTTTGTGAAGAACCTATCCTCGATTAAAAGCCTCCTGTACCACGTTGTTCTGGGTTTTGGCTGGTGGCAATGATTTGACCTCTTCACCAACCTCGTGGACTCTACCATGCATGTAAAGTTCCTTAGGGGGAGTCCTGGTTACCATCCATTGCATATATTAGAGCGCAATGGCGCTCTATAGAAGGTAGCCAGTCTTCTAAGGTGGACTAGCCTTTATTCAACTGACTGACACCCAGACCTCACACTTATCCTGCATGAATGCATTCACGGATGGGACCATCTAGTACTAAAAAAATGCATTCACGGATATGCTGAAATGTTTGATATCTCTAAGGCCCGCCCACTCCCTGAGCACACCAAGTTTGACATACTTTAAGTTGAACGTGGCCTCATCAAGGTATCTTTTTCTAATTTATCCCTTGCCCTTGAGGGAAAAGGCAGCCTTGGACGTTTGGGTTGAAGATATACTCTATAAGGCAAATCTTCAAGAAATCCTCGCAGGTGTACTTTTAACTCCTGTTTGTAGAAAAGTCTGATGGCTTACTTCATTTTGTGTTGATTATAGAATTATAAACAACGTGACAGTGCCTGACCCTTATTTGATCCCCTGGAGCATCATATTGCCAGCTAAGTGGAGAAGACTAAGATGTTCATCAAGTTGGACTTCCTTAAAGCCTTCACTTAGATCCGCATTTAATAAGGCTAGGTGTGGTTGACTGTTTTTTGTACTTGGAAAAGCATCTACCAGTTCAGGGTCTTGCCTTTAGTTTGAAGAGCGCTCCTGCCTGCTTTCATAGGTTCATTGATGCTGTCTTGGGGGACCTTATGGGAGCCTTCTCGAAGCATACATGAACAGCATAATGTTCTTCTCCATGGATGCAAAATCCCACACCCGCCACCTTGTATCCATCATGGAGCGACTTGAACAGGCGAATTTCACTAATAAGGCCAGCAAGTGTGAGTCATAAAGTCAAGATCGAGTTCTTAGGAAACGTTACCTTCTCGCATGAGCCACATGATTGCCCAAGATAAGCAAGCAGCCATCTGTGACTGGGCTACTCCTTCATCCCTCAAAGAGTCACGCAAATTCCTTGGGCCGTGTAACTTCCTCAAGAAGTTAACCCCCCAGTTCTCTTAAGTTTCTGCCCCTCCCTACACCTCATCAGGGAAGATAATTTTCAATTGGACCACAGAATACAATGCCACATTCCACGCCGTTGAGTCCATATTCATGCCCAGCTTGGTGTTAGCACATGCAAATCTAAACAGCCCTTTAATGTTGCCAGTGACACTTCTATCTTTGCGGTAAGAGCTTATCAGCTGCAGCAAATGGAGGGCAGTGTAAAAATCCTGTTGCTTATTTTCTAATAAGTAGACCCTGGTCTAGCTCAACTACTTTATTTATGATAAGGAACTTCTTGCTGTTGTTGAGTTGTTACAGCACTAGCGCCATCATTTGCATTTGTCTAAGTTGCCCTTTACTGACCGCACTAACCACAAGGCGTTGATGTAAAACCGCGCCCCACCAGAAAGTATCACCTCGCCAGTCCCAGTGGTTGAAAATCCTACAATGTTTAATTTCCATCTCTACTTCATTAAGGGCACCCAAAATCTATTACCAGATGCCCTATTCAGAACCCTGCCTTTTCCCCTGGCCCAGAATTAGTCGACGCCCACAATACCCAAGTGTTTATTAAGCCATAACAGGTGAAAGAGTGATTACTGGCCAACCCCTCCACTCTGCTTAAGATGGAACTTTTGGAAGGGGTTAATGAGACCAATGATCGCGTACGTTGTCTCATCCCCTGTTGGCTGCCTATAACAAGACTAAGCAGGCCCAACATAGAATTGAGAACCCCTGGACAAAGGCTACCACTTTCTAAATTGGGACATCTTCATCAACGCAAGTGATGGGTACCATCTGGACCCCTGAGAAAAGTGTTCCGTGAAGCTCATAACCTTCCAACTGCTGGCCACCCTGGAAAGGAAAAGACTCTTGAGTTGGTCCGCCACTCCTGCAGTTAAAGTATTGCCACAGATGTGGCAAAATTTACTAAGTCCTGCATGACGTGTGACTGGTCAAAGGCTAGCTGTCTTAAGTGTGTTGGGTTGCTTGTTCCGCTCCAATATGCGGAAATCCCTTGGACATCAGTGTTTTTTGTCTTATAGTGAAACTCCCCTTTTCAGGCTTATGATGCATTAATGGTTTTAGTGGTTAGTTTTATCAAGATGGTAAATTTTATCCCATGCAATTCCACTACTACCACAGTCAAGACATCCAGCCTCTTTGTGGACCACATCTTTTAACTACACTGCCTTCTCATGGTGATTACCAGCAATTGCAGCCCAAAAATTTACTTCTTAGTTCTGGAAAGCCCTACTGTCATTCTAGGCAGCTTGAACTGTAGCTCCCCCGGCCTTCCACCCCCATTCAGATGGGCAGAATGAGAAGGAAACCTAGTTTTGGAGCAATAATAGCGTAGTCATTCCAACGTTGAACAGAACAATTAGGCCTCTCACCTTCCACTATCGCAAATCACTTATATTAACCTTACTCATACCTCTACTGGCACATCCCCTTAGTTTTAAATTATGGGTATAACCCCAGCTTAAATCTAAGTCCACGGATTGAATCACCGTTGATGCTTCCAATGAGCGCGCTAAAGAGCTCAGAGACATACACCAGGAAGATTAGGACCATCTAGTTGATGCTATGAGGATCTACAAATCATATACTGAACACAAGCACCAAAAGCCCTAAGTACTAGTCGGGCAACTTGGTCATGTTCAACGCCAATAAAATCCACCTGATGCTTCCCTGTCATAAGTTAGACCAAGCGTTTTGAACTCTTTAAGATCATCAAGAAGGTTGGCCCGTCTTCTTACTAGGTTTAAATACTCCCTTCAATCAAAATTTTCAGATCCTACATGAGTGCCTCCTGACCCCCATTTGATGGTTCACATGCCGCCTCACCCTGAGCATGTCATAATATAAGCCAAACCAATTATGATATTGATGCTTTTCTTACTTCCACACTATCTCAACGCCGCCTACATACCTGGTGTTTTTTAAAGGTTATTATAAAACTTAGAACATCTGGGTACCTCATTGAGACATGGACAATGGTCAGGACCTAATTTTGCAATTCCCACGCTAGATTACCAGAAACTGTAGGTCCGCTACACAAGCCTCCTTATCCGTTATAAATCTTCCTTCCCCACAAGAACTTTGCCTTGGACAATGTCCCCTCAGTCGACGTAGAACCTCATCTTAGAGCGGAGTTGATGTCACAGATAGTGACATATTCACGGATTTAAAGTCCATCTAAAGCAAAGTCAAATATGTCCTTGGAGTCAAGGCCAGAACCGCTAACAGATACTGATGACCTTTCTAAGATCATTGACTATAAATGGGTTCTGTATTTGCCAGTCAGGGCTGAAAACACCTCACCATATGCAGAAAACTGGTTAAATAAACCCCAAAATCTGTAAATTACGCGTTACAAAGTTACAGAATCTTAGGGGAGAATACCCTAGTGGAAGAGTAGGGACCTCTACCGCTGCCTCCCTGAGTTTGATTCCAGTACTTGAACTTTGGGTAGGGGACATTTATGACTGTGTTGGCATTGCGCACTAATGCCCCAAACTGAGATAGCAATTAGCAAAGGCGGTCCATGGAGTTCCTGGCCTATCATACACCGTGCATGGAGGTTTTCCAGATTTTATCCTCCTTTCCCATTTTCTTCACTCCCCTAATTGGTGTGGTATCGTCCCCAGGTCAGCCCACCTCATATAAAATAAAAAAAAACAAAAAATAAAGTTACAGAATTTTTGCTAAATTATAAAGAATTTTTTTCATAGAAAGCAAAATTTTACAGCTCAAGTCATATTTTGTTAATTGCTTTGAAAACGTCGCAAATTTTTCTTTAAAGTTTAGGCAAGCTGATAAAGGCTTTGCTTTTCTCAGATTAAAGATTAAATTGAATAAAGTTTAGGGATATTTTATGTCTTTTTCCATCCTTTCTGCTTATTTCCATAAAGAATATCTCTGTTGGAACCATCACAATAGCCAGAGTCCTTTTTCCTGCTCTGATTAAACTCCAAAGTTTGGCACATACCCGCCTCCCACACTGCGGCTCATACTTTTGACTCAGCTGCAGCTTATTTTGCCACATTTCGCTGCAGTTATTATGCCACCTTTCCCAGATCTCAGGGACTCATGCACCTGATGGTTGTCTTTAGTTTAGTGTGCGTTTTATATACAAAATATATATATGTAAACATTACTGAGATCACCTGGAATGTTGCTTCCTCTTGATGAGTCACTTTATCTTATTGTTGGACCTTTTACCTGGCATTTTTCCTTTTGTGACCTCCTGCACTCCATTTTTCCTGACAATCGCCTTATGGGCTCCAATAATAATATCAGTCGGCTACATTAGTCAGGGTACCCAAAGTTGATGATTGTTGATGTTTTATAAAGCTTACCATTTTATAACCAAAGTGATCAACATTTCTTTTCTATGAGAACTGAACTTTCCTGGTTGGCTTGCCTCGGTTAAATAAAAGAATCACTGAACTTTTAAAGGTTCATTTCCAGCCTGTTGGCTTAGTATTTAATCAAATAAATCATCAACCAAATGAGTCACCAAAGCCACAGTAGGCAATTGATATAAACCATTTGCTTTTTGATGCTTAATAATGGTCAGTTCTGGATTTTAAGATCATAGGTTTATAAAAAAACAAGGCCCAGTGGGCCATTGTTCTTCTGTCCCTTTAGATTCTGTAACCAATGAATAAAGGCATTATTGGTTACTAAAGTAATCTGTACTCCATGGATGAAACACTGAAATTTACATGAATAAATAAACGCCAAGAACAACCTCTCAGTTTCTGTATAAATTATTCTTAAACGTTCAAGGCTGGCTACAATAAGTCATGAGATGCTCAATATCATCAGAATCAAATTGGGATTATACCACCCCAGCAACGGTGAATTAAGCATCCATCTGAATAATAGATGTTTCTCCAAAACGAGGTAAAATAACAGTGGCGCTCAGGTTATGTAAAGCTTTAATTTATTAAAGTCCAGTTAACAGTTCCCAGTCTACTCAAGTGATACACCTTTTTAAGGAGGCAAAATAGTAGTTCACCTATTTTTGCTACCATTTTCAACTAACTGTTTATAATAGCCTATCTTTAAAAGTAACACTTTCATGTCAAGCTTACTATAAGTTGCCCATATGCTCAATAAATTCAACCTTCAATTGCTGGGGCTACAAGCCATGTTTTTTAATGACAACCACAGGCTCTTTAACTGCATACAAAAAAATTACACTTATGTGAATTACCTTCAAATCCACCTTGGCAAGGTAGCAGAAAAGCTTCTTTAAAGTATTGCAAGTGTTGATTTTGCCATTCTAGTAAAAACTTTGATATAATTTATGTAAATGAGGAAACATGGCTTTCTAAATCGCCAAGGATGCATCCATAGCTCGCGAGAAGGTCGCTGGGCATTGCATAGCCATGCAGCAATCTAAAAGCATTACAGAGGCTCTGAGCTGTATCATAGTAAATTTTTCCTGTTCCTCCTTAGGAAGCTCAATATTCCACTATCCAGAAAGTAAATTCAAGGCTAAGAAAATATTGAACACAGCCCAAGTGAACCAGCTCATCTTTGACCTTTAGTAAAGGATAGGAATTCTTTTTTATAATGCTATTAACTTTGCATTAGTCATTAAGTAGTTGTTGGTGGAACCATCCTTATTCTTAATAATCAGCACTAAATAGATACACAGAGTCTGAAGGGCACTGCCATACCATGTTGCAATAGTTGATTATTTTTTGTATTCATGACTTCATTCTCAACTTTTAACATCTAATAAGATGGAGCAAGTCGCCAGATGATTTCTGGTATTAATATGATATTTAAATCATGTGCGCAAACCAAATCACAGTCACACTTAGCAAAAATAACTATGTACTTGTTGAAAAGGGCCAGAGCTTGATCCTTTCATCCTAAGTTATCCCAGAAAGGGGTTGTTGAGGATTTCCAATGTATTCTCCTCAAAATAAGCTATGACTCCATGAGCTCTCATAAATGAAGTCTCATTGAGAAAGTAATAATCTTGATTTGAGAAAACAAAAGCATGAGCGGATAATACCAGAGAGCTGAATTGCAGCGGCAAAGCACTGTATGCTATTCTGAAGAAATGGACGTAAGGGCCTGATGTACCATAGATTTTCTGATGATCTATTTCTTGAGTAAGGCCAAGTAACTTCACCAATTTATTGAACATAATATTTACCATGTCCCACTATCAACAACTTTACAGACTCTAAGCTTAGTTACTGAGATATCATAATATGTAAATTTAGAAAAATAATTGTCTGTCAGATTTATTGGTAGTACTTCCTTGTGTCCGCCTAACTTAGAAACGTCTTAACCTCCATGCCTTGCTGAGGCTGAGTTCTATCAAAATTTCACTAGGCATTTCCATTTGGACCCCATTCAATTGGGGAATATCATTAAGGTAACTTTAACTCTTGCAATACTAGATTTTGAGTATATGACTTTTCTAATATTTTTCACCGAGTCAGCTTCACATTTCTTTAAGGGAACAGTGTGTCACAACCACCCTATCCTCAGCTAATAATCGCTGAGCCTCCAGAGAAAATGTAGCAAAGACATCTTCCCGCTGAATGAAAGATGAGGTAGGAGGTTTTTTGTGCTTGGAATTTTTCTGAAGAATTAGACGTAGAAAATCCCTGTCCTAATTCTACCTGACTTTTCCCAAATCCTCCACTTTGACAGATACACGAATGAAAAGACGTACTACTTGACTTAGGTCAATGTTTAGCTTAGTGCCCCATTTTCTTGCAAAGACAACAAATGACCTAATTGATTAAGGCTTATATAAAAAACTTTTTTTCTACTCAAGCCCACTTTTGAGCGAATTTTTTTACAAAAACCAATAGCTAGCCAAATTAGCCACAACACTGACCCTCTGAGGTCCATGGCCCCACCACTTGCTGCTCCCATGTGGGGCATCAGCAAAACTTCACCCATGCTTCTCCTTTTTTTTGGGGGGGAACGTGCTCAGATGGGTTTTCCTGTAATAACCAATCCTTAGATCAGTTCATTCCGCCCAAGGATCTCGCCGTTCACCTTGCACGATCCCATGTGGTGCCTCATTGCCCTCTTATCCTGCCCACTCTCATATGAATTTTGGCCTTCAGGTTAAAAATGGGAAGTTGTTTCCATATGCAGACAAACCCATATATGAATTAGAACAAGCGATGATGTAACCTGCCAGCTTCATCATTTTTAAACCCTATAAGGGGTACTTTGACTTGGCTTTACAAGCGAAGCTGGTGCTGCCACTGCAGCAACTGTGCCCCTGGTTTTCTAGGGAACCCAAATTCCCACAATGCGCACCCAGCTCCCCACTGACTCCACAATGGTGGTTCAGTTCACTGAGTTGCCCACTCACCTTCCCCCGGCAGTGATCCATCAGGAGCTGATGGCAGGTTTGGCAGCCTATGGCACTAACCCCATCCTTCAATCTATGGTCCCAAATAGAGCCACACGCCTCGCTGGGCCTTGGGCTTTTTCTACAATCAGCCCTAAATGTACAGATGTAGCTGACCAGACTCCCCCACGCTCCTTCGCTGCTTCTGCCCCTGACCAACCTTTCTGGGCCCACGTTGAGGGCAGGTGGATCATATGTGAATCCTGCTTCAAGTTGGACCACTCAAAGGGAGTTGCTCCTACCTTGCAGCCTCTGCCGCCTCTACAATATCAGCCACCAACTCCTCATCTGCTGGCCACCCCGCAGCCCTATCAGAATGGGGGGCAATCTTATCCCCACCTTTTCCAAAGCCTGCTGCCACTGCTGCATCTACAGCAGCCAATCAGACCCAACCTAAGTCTGGAGCCACCAATGCTCTCACCAATCAGGGTTCAGCTTGGACAACAATTCTCTCCTAAGCTCCAACCCAATCGCCAGACTCATCCAACCCTATTGAGAAAATTGGACTTGTATGATTTGAACCCATGGTCCTCATTAAATGAATCTGAAGAATTAGGTAATTTGATTGAAGACTCCAAAGTCAACATTAGGGATTTTATCTCTACATGATCACCCATTGAGATCCCTCAGCGCTTTTATGTCACACATATAAATGGCAATCTGTTATGCACCCAACACCATTTCGCTGTGGCAGCTGCCACCCAACCTGATAATCCTTTCCTTCGCAATATTATTTTCCAAACAGAGATGAAACTATCCAAAGGTCTCCCCTCTCCCATTATTGCCTAAACCTGCTCCCCTAAGCAAAAACAACATTCTCCAGTTACATAATCATGCTGCAGATTCTGTTCAGAGAGTGGTTGCATCTTTGCAATTAAACCAAATATAACCCAAGCTAACACTGCTTTAGTTTTTCAACTTCCTGCCATACAAATCCAAGTGTAAAAGTGCTTGTCTGCCTACCTGAGTGTCATATATGATGAGGATGATTCTATAAACAACCGTTCCTCTGCGTTCTCAATCCCCATATTGCTGAAAAAACACATTCCCTTGCTCTCTGCCTTATCCTGCGCTTTTTACAATGCAGATACTATGGATGAGACCCCTTATCCCCCTTCCTTTCCACCATGGTGGGGTAAGCAGTTCGCTGTTGTGCTACCTGGTTGTTTTTATTTTTTTTCATTTGTGTTTTGATACCCATTTAAAGCAATTAGTTTGGTTTTTTTACTTTGGTTAGTTTTGATGCTTCTGTCTCAATAATGGCTGTCACCTGGTCGGCTTACATTGAATTAATCTAAATTTAAATTTAAGGCTTATAAAACGAGAAGCCATATGCCTAAATTAATTCTTTATCAGAAAAATATCCCAGTCAGATTGATTGCACGGCTCCCATGAAATTAATATGGTGCTCAAAATATGACAGCGCAATGATTGTGGTAAATCAACATTTGGGTAATATTATTTTATTCAAAACTAGTATCAGAACGCAATACAACTCCATCTAGGTCTCACAGGTGTGCCAAAGAGCAATCTGGGAATCAAAGTCATTTATGACGTTGACTCCAGATAATGTCTGCTCCTCTAAGTAAAAGAGTTTGGCGGATAAATTAAATAGATTTGTCTTTTTATTAAAGAGATATAAAGAAAATTTATTTATTATGAGCGGTCATCCTTTCAGCTCCGCTCAGCTCCCTGATAATAAGGGCATTGGCATTAGGATAGGACACGCCAGCACTCCTTGTCATTAGAAAAACCAGATCTTGACTCTCTGAGCCTGATGAGTTCATTACTGCTGCAAACCTAGCGTTTTCAGGAATTCTGTCATGCTACTCTGGAAGAGATCCAAAAATGTATATGGTCAATTGTTATTGAACTTGAATTAATTTATGGGGTTGACCAGAAATTGAGTTATATAGCTGCAGGGCCAAACAAGCTTGTGACTCCCAGGGTTATTAATACATGGAGAGGAAGGTACAATTTATAAGACTTTGTGTTATCAGGGTTCATGGAGGCCCCAATGGTCACAATGGAGGGGAAAACAACAGGCTGATTACATCTACCTTGCGCCACATTACCCTCACTATCAGATTTTTATATAAGAACATTATAAACAAATTGACCCAGAAGACACTAGCAATTATTGTGACGAAGATTCAAAACATATTTAATCTGTTAATTCAGATAAATGGCGGAGTTTCTCCAGCAACATAGAATATATTGGCAATCATTTGGTTGGCATAAGCAAGTCCACAATTAAGGCTATTTTTTCTACATTTTCTTTATTGACCTTACTTTGTGTTCAAAATTTTTGACTTGACAAGCATGACAGAATTTAAGATTGTAGAAGCAGGCCAACGTGAGCCTCTAATTCAACTTGTATCTGACCAATATTGTCTGAAAAGTTTGCCAAAGTCTCAAGACCAGGCCTTTCAATGTCTAGAAGTCGTTCTACCTCTACTAAAGGGTAGTTTACAACTAAGTGACCAGAATCCATACTTGCAGAAATGACACATAAAAATGTGATGTGCTCCCTGTAGTTAACATAAAATGGTTTGGTGCTAGAGTGTCGTATTCCAGACTGGAAGGGTAACAGACCAAAGATATAAAGTATGAGAGCTAGATAAGCTTAACTGGGGCCTCCTTATGGTGTAACTTGAGAAAGCTCATGGAAACCCTGGGTGAGTAGCGAACACAAGGACCCAGAGAGGTGAACTAATCAAATCGTGGAGTGGCCTGAAAGAGGTGAAAGATGATTATGATTACTGTGTTGAACTGGTCTCGTAGGTGTCTAATAACCCTGTGCGGAGAATACAGGTCAAAAGGGAAAAGTATAAGTTGTGCATGGTGCCTGCCAAATGGCTTTCCTGTGATCTTGGTTGCACGGGTGCAGACCCTAGGAAAAGAAGAGGCGCAATCCTGGTTGACTGCACTTTGGTGCACCTGCATACATTAAATGCTGCGGTTTACTGAGTTGGCTAAAGATCAGCTAGCGTCAGTTTTGTCAGCATGAGCTGGCTGGTGACAAAATTTTATGCAAGAAAATAACGTGTGAATTGAAAGGATTCCAAGGTTTTCAGGACAAAATATGCCTAGAGAGCACAATACTGCTTAAAAAGCAGGTGACAAAAGGGAGGGCTTTGACTCCTCTCCACTCAGGGTCTTAAACCTGTATTCACAAGGTCTTATTCCTGTAAGGGAGATGAGAGGCATTTCATATGACCTGAGTGGTGCATACGATCTTCCCAGTACTTAAACAGGGTGAGCATATGTTAGTTTTGGGTATTGCGAGCTAAAACCAATTTGTGTTCAGGTCCACATTTGGTAGTGCTAAGTTTTTAAAGCCCTAGTGCGGTGGAGGAAGTACCTCAAGCCTTAATCCGAAAAGTTGCCTGCACTAGGAGGACTTTGGGGTCCTTGAGACACAAAAATTTTATAAGATACTATTTGAGGATAGTAACTTTTACCAAAACTCCACAATAAAAGGTATTTTCAGCAATAAAATTTTAATTTGAAACTAGAGCAACTTGCATTACTAAATGCTGCCAAAGGCTAACGTCTAGCTCAAGAAATTGTCTTAATAGCCTTATACAACTTGTTCTAGAAAAAGATCTCTCTCATTTTGAAACTTCCTCCTCAGATATGCTTCATCTACCAGAGATCTCATTGGTGTATTCCTTGATTACTAAGCAGCCCTCAATAATGATAGACTAAAATCATGAGATCTAATTTGGGGCAAAATTCATATAACTAGGGTTTGGGGTATTTTTGTGAGAAAGTAAAAAAAGGCCAGATATAATTAAATTACTGATGAGTGGCCATAATAAATTTAGGACCCTTTTACCAATGATTTACGCCAGCTTGGGGGCCATATAATAGCATTTTAAATAGAAATAGGAGGCGAATAGCAATTGAGGCCAAAGCATCTGTGGTAACGATAAATGAAATGATAGGCGTGCCAACGGAGATTTAAAGATTCTATTGATATTAGATTAATACTTTAGTCATACATATAAAAGCTTGGGACGTGTGGCAATATAATTACTATACTGATTAAATCCGCTATCTACATACTATATAACTATAAAACTAAGTATATAAAAATATTATGACACAGATGGTTGGGCATACCATTTACAAAAAAAACATCTAAAGGGTCAGAAGGTCCTGAAGGTCCCCTTAGACCCCAAAGACCTTCCAGTTCCATGGTACTGAAGCCTGGTAATCCTAATGGCTCTTGAAAAAAAGTCGTTCTAATGACCCTCGCTGCTTTACAGGATCAAATATGTTGCTCAAGGATGCAGGATCTGAATAGACAGAGTACCTTTTGATCTCAGAGTCTCAATAAATGCCTTGTAGGTCAAGATGGATTTTTTCAGTGCATTTGTCAAGCTAATCAGTAACTGCATTAATCCAGATTAAAAAACTTGTTTGAGTAGCTTTGAGAGACAGCTGCTCCAATGTACCAAGGTTTAAGATCTTAAAGAGCAAGTTGTCATTAAATCCTCAATAAACTTAAAATAATGGGATGAGCTTCAGGAGGATTTTGAAGGATGAAGAAAACAACTGCATCAATAAGCCCCTTGCAACTATGCCTAAAACGAAATCTCTGAGCCTAAACCAGACCATTTCCATAAACGCTCTTTCCACTCCTATTGTGACTATCTTAGGTATAGTTTCAAGGAGAGATTCATACCAGGACAGAGAAGTATTGCCTCCTTCTTTGATTTTTATAAGAGCTTAATGGAGGAGTTCACCAAATGTCAGAAGGTGAAGCACATCCACTACTTCCTGAATAGTACTTCTTGGAAAACTATGACCTCCCATCTAAAGGAGTGTCACACGTAGAAACAAATCATTATGCTGCTAACTCAGCAGCTTATAAGAAATAAGCCCTTGGCCAAAAAGAATCAGGCGTTTATGGACATTAGTCTAAACAAAAGTGAAAATCTCATGATGTTCAATAGCTGATTCTATGCCCAAGCGCAACCCTTGAGAACCAATAATCATATTAATTGGACGACACCATAGGCAAATCAATCTCTGTGTGAAATATTATTCTGAGTTCAATTGAACATGATTGATAGGAAGAGATAAGTTACCTGTAACCTGGAAATTAAGAAAGCTTATATAAAATTCCTGCATTTACTTGCATACCAAGTCCTCTAGATCTGCCTCTCCCAGTTGTCATAAAGTCCACGTAGTCAAGAACCAGAAGAATTCAAACTTTAGTGCTCCTTGTGCAAGGATACCATTATAGCACTAAGGATTGATGAAAGAGACTCACTGCAGAAGTGAGAAAAAGGAACTCAGCATGAATGATGAGGCTCTTTATGCTGACATCCATGTACAATCTCAAGAATGTTTAGTGACCTGTAATGAGCTTAATGTTATCATGCCAAGAAATTTAATTCAGTATGTTATAGTTCAGCAATATAGCTGAATTATGCCAGGTAATTTGCACAGTGTCAGACCCACTGAGCAAATGGATGGACAATTTGAAGTTCGCCAGTCCTCAAAACATGCTTAAAATATAATACATATGATGTAATTACTCAATGACACTTTATTTTATTTTAATATTTCCAGCAGTTACTGCTGTTCTGTTCTCTAACTTCAGCTAAAAATCCTCCTCCTTCAATTGCCCCATATCATTTATATAGCAGTGACTATGGAAGATAACACTCCCTTGGCTTAGGCTATTTGGTTTCACCATATTCTCATTGGCTCCAGCAGAGTATAGTATTCTCCAATTCCCTATTGCCTTAGTTCAGGGTTTTCTATTCAATATTCATTATAAATTGACATTGCCTTATTGCCTTAATTGGAGGCAATTCAATAAATACCTATAATGACCTAATAATACTCATCTCAAGATGCTCAAATAATTTTAATAATATATCATGTTTAGCGTATTATTGCCAATTCGCCAGGGCTATATTAGTCTTATCATCCAATCATATCAGAATCTTGACACAGTACTTTCAATGTTAAGAACATGATAGTGCTTATCCTTCTTCTGATAAATCTTCTATGTTTTTCACTCTGCCCCCTCAAATTAGGATTTTAGTTGCAAATGTTGCTGTTTGAGTCCATAAGACATCAGTCCACACCATTGTTAACATTGGTTACCCCATGAATGACATTTCTTATATTTAAAGAAGTGATCAAGGTAGCTTCTAACTTGCATTACTATATTGTCAGAAAATCGACTATGGGCTTTGCTAGTGTTCCAGGCCAACCACTATGAAGACTTGTGGCCCTTTGCTGTTTTGCCTTCATTGGCATACCAACCCCTACAAGTCCTGCATCCAACCCACCAACTAACCACCAACTGTCTCGCCTTTAGCCCCAGGCGTCCTCAGCATGTGCCCCGGCAAGTCCTGCCCCCTTCCTGGGCAGCTCAGGCACTTCCGCGCAGCCCACCCTCATGACCCTTAACCAACCCATCTGGGTATACCCTGGCGAGTCCATCCCATCTTTGGTGGCTATGGCAACTCTTGTGCTGTACCCCACTAAGGTTGGCGGCCTATCAGCACATCCGCTGGTAGCCAGCTGGCCAGGTTCACACTGGTTCCTCATAAGGAGGAGGCAAGGGAGCTGGCAGTGCCGGCCACTCCAAGTGTGAACACCCGCGCCTATTGGGCATCTCCTATCCCACATTCCCCACTCTAATTGCACTAAGCTACTTCAAATTAACAGTTAAGATGGGCAAACAAAAGATGTTTATTAGGAGGGAATGAACGATTAATTATACTACTTTCAGGGCTACTGCGCCCAAGTACTCTTTGGCCAATCAACTACCAGAAAACCCATCAGCTTCTTGATGGCACAACTCTATCAGATCGGAAACTTGTTCATTCATACTTCATAGCAATTCCCTCCAGATCCGCTCATCTTATCACAGAATATTAAATTGGGTCAATCCATCCTCAGCATAAGTCGCTGGTTTATCATATATAAATTCATAGTTAAATAGGACTTTGAGCATCCTTGACATTAGTCAGTTGTGTTCCAAATTAGTTGGCAGAACTATTTCAGACAATTCATAATGGATTCATTAGCTCTCCGCTGGAAACTCCCACAACGATTATCTTATGTCATTTTGGCAGCAAATGAAGCTTCCGCCAAGCCTAAACTCAATTAAATATATGTCATTAAATAGTATTGAACTAGGCAATTAGCTGGCTATTATGCCTGACTAACTAAAACCCCTAATTCAGATACAATTGGAAGGATTCATATGGTTAAAATCCTGACATATATGAAATATGGAAACATTGGACTACAGTGAACTCGGTCCATTAGAGCATATTCCTCTCCGCCCATCTTCTTTGCAAGCTTTCAGTAATTACCTCATCTGTTGCATTAGACAATCGAAGTTATGAAATTCTTTTCAGTTCCCAGTTTCTCTGTGATTATTCCTCCTTTATTAATCATAATGAAAAGGTTTCTTAATTCATTTAGGACGTTGAGTCTCATTGTCCTTTGAGATTACCATGATGTCAAGGTAGAGGACAAAGCTAAGTATTGCCTTTTTTGAAGTGAAAGTTGGATCAAAGGCTCAAATATCATGTAAGGGGTTCTTGATTACAGATACCCCCTCCTGCAATACATGGCTAAGAGGGAATGTCTATTTATTTTTCTAAGCCACTACTAGACCACAAAAGCCTCAGGTCATCATAGATACCTGAGTACATATCATTACTTCCTCAGGTAATTGCTGGAAATATGAGGCTTGGATAATCCGACTGTCAAAGAGATCCTGACCTGCCCAAATTATTAGATTCTTGAATTGCTGGATCCATAATTTGTGCTACTAACTAAACTGGATGAAGGACCTAGGACAGTGTGGTCTAATATTTCAGCCACTTATATACGCCTCCTTTCTGTAGAAGCCATCAATGACGTCCATAGATTTGGAAGTATAAGGAATTTTTGGGTTTGAATCGCCACCTTTGGTAGCTCTAGTTGGCACCTCTATTGGGCGAGATCTCAATATTGAGCAACATATCTAGGTTTAAGAACTATTGGAAGAGTAATCAGACCTCTTCTCAACCTTCCTTGTGATTTTAAAAATGAATGGCGACTTGCATCATTTTTATACTGGGGACGCTCAACCCATTTGATTACTCCCTACCAGAAAAATAAGGTTGAAGAATCTCAGGTGGCTGTTGAGCTTAAAAAGCTACTTGAAGATGAACTATTGGTGCTTTTTTGTAGCGTTTAAGCCTCCCCACTCTTGTTAGTTTGTAAGAAGGATGGAATTCATTAGGTAGTAATGAACTTTTAGAATCTTAATTTCATTACCAAAACTGATAGTTACTTTGCCCAGGAATATGACTCTCTCAATTTTCTTACCCGGTTAAAATATTTTTCTAATATAGATTTCGCTTGTGGATACTGAAAAGAAGAGTTAGCACCTGAGATCGATACAAATGCATACTTATAACCAATGAAGGGTTATTAAAGCCAACTAGGATGCCTCAAGGCCTTTGCAACGCACCTGTCACTTTAAAGCGCACTATAAAAATATTCTTAGACTTTAAAATTATTCTTTGCCTTGTATAACTTAATGATAACACTGTTTTCTCATGAACTTTAAACAGCCACATGAAACATCTCTTGGAAGTCTATAATTGTCTTAGAAAGGCCTCAATAATGCTAAAGCCTTCAAATTGCTCTTTCTTCCTATCTGAAGTTGGATTCTTGGGCACAAGGTCTCAAAAACACGGAATTCATTTTATTCCAGATAAAGTTGCTGCCATTAAAAAGTTGTTGCGCCCTCAGAGCCTTGGAAAAATTAAGAGTTTCTAGAAAAGGTAAGTTCATACCATCAGTTCATTTCTTGGTTTTCAAACTTAACCAAACTCTAATCTACTTTCTACAGAAAATGTACCTTTCAGATGGTGGCCTGAACAAGTATATTTTTTGATGCATCGAGGACTTCAGTTTGTATTAACCCTATTCCAGTTCATCCATGTTTCAACTGGTCATTTTTTTCTATCTACCAATGAAAGTGACATTACAGTCAGGGTTATCCAAGCTCAGCACAATAAATTTCAGGTTAAACATTTACTGGCCTAATTTAACAAGATCATTAGTAGGACTAGACGAAATTGAGCTTTAAGGGAGTGCTTTTACTTGGCTGTTTATTGGTAAGAAAGCATTTTTGGTCCGACATATATTGCACCCTTTTCACTGTTGTACAGGTCGAGTTTGTCTTAATTGTTGCATATTAGCTTGAATTCAGAATTTCTGAACCTGAAATGATTCATTTTTAAAAGATTTTTGGTTTGGTTTTTTTGGGCGCTGGGTTGTGCCTCACCCGAGTTGTAGATTAGGCTTGTGTGAGCCTAATAAATCAGATGAGGCCCCAAAATGCTGCTTTTATAAGGCATACCTGGCCATTCCAAAGTTTACTTTGAAATTCTTACCCTAGTATTTCCCTTTCCTGGGGAGCATTGTCAGTTGCTCTCCATATGAGCTCTGGTTGGCGGGTCATTTTATTATCCTGAATAAAATAAAGGTTGTTTAGTGGTTTGCATACCTCACCTACCTGTTGGTCTTTTCCCCCTTTGAGGAGCTTTTTTGTGTAGTTTGGTTTTAGACCAATACCCCCAGAGGATAAGGCATAATCAACCGATAGTAGGTGAATGGTTGGCACTGTCAGTGCCCCAAACCTCTCCCTACTCTGTTAGGATGCTTTGATTGACTTTCAGTGTACCAAAGTATTGTTTGATTATATGGTGGTTGGAACTAGGGTAATTCCATCCGTTACATTATTCCAAAGTCATTGTGTGCTGCACACGGCCAATCCCCAGTTTGGTCTGACCTCAGTGGTCACTTGGTCCCAGTTGTTGAGGAACCAGCACCAGTGGGATCTGGTGACTGATGGTCAACCCTAGATCCAAAGTGACCGTCAGTTTAATATCCCAGTGGGCCCTCCCACCCACCAGGGATTTGGCAGCATCAAGGGGACCTGCCCCAGCAGGGCTCCCTCACCTGTGGATTGTCCACCTGGAAAGGGGTCAGACATCCATCCGTGTTGCACCACAAACCCCTCTCATGTTTTCTTGGTGAAAGCACCCTCCCAGTTGGGATGGGAAGACCATCACCAATGGGAGCTTGGGAGGGGGGGCGCAATGCAGCCAAATGCTGGGCATGTGGTATCGAGCTGGGGCTGTTCAGCTGCGCTGAACTGCATGTCCCTCTCACATTTTCTTGGCAAATGCGCCTTCCCAGTCAGGATGGGAAGACCATCGCCAATGGAAGCCTGGGAGGGGGCGCAACACGGCCACGTGCTGGGTGTGCATCCTCGTGCTGAGTGGACTGATTCTGGCTGACCAGTCCCTGTTTGCTCTAACATTTGTCATTTCCTTATGGGCCCATATTTTATCCAGGCTAATTGCCTGGGGCTCGAGGCAACTCAGCCCAGGAAGCCCTCATTGTAGTGGCCTTCCGCTGTGGGGCCCCTCTTTGGGGAGGGGCCTTTCCCTATAAGGGGGTGATGTAACGGTCAAGTTTGTCTAATTTGTTGCATATTATCTTGAATTTGGATTTTCTGAATCTGAGTCAATTAGTTTTTAAAAGATTTTAGGTTTAGTCATTTCAGGCGCTGGGTTGTCTCACCTGAGTTGTAGATTAGGCTTGTGTGAGCCTTTCAATAGCTCAGGTGAGGCCCCCAAAGTTCTGCCTTTATAAGGCATGCCTGGCCATTCTGAAGTTCACTTCGGGACTCTTATCCTAGCATATCCAATTCCTGGGGAGCATCGTCTTTTGCTCTACAGATGAATCTGGTCAGCGAGTCATTTTACTATCCTGAATAAAATAAAGGTTGTTTCAGGGTTTTCATACCTCACTTACATGTTGGTTCTTTCCCCCATTGAGAAGTTTTTCATGTAGGTTGGTTTTGGACCAATCCTCCCAGAGGATTTGGCATAACCAACCAGTAATAGTTGAATGTTTGGCGCTGTCAGTGCCCTAAACCTCTCACTACTCAGTTAGGCTGCTTCAGTTGACTGTCAGTGCACTTAAGTATTATTTGATTATATGGTAGTCAGAACTGGGGTTTTTCCATCCATAACAACGTCATCACTGATCAATACTCTTTTCAAGGTTGGCAGATGAAGGACCCAAATGGATGGTTAGCAGGATGGGCCTTATAGCTACAAAAGTCAAATTCTCACTATTATCTATCACAATGAGTTTTTTTCTTCATAATATTGATGGACATATGAGGATACTGGCGCTGGCCACCTTTATGCCAAAGATGACCGATTATATGATTTAATTGGCTAACCTGAGAAATGAGAGTTGGAAACTCCTGATGTCCAAACCAAAATATGCAGGATTACCCAGAACCCCCAAATCAAAAATGGAATGCAGTATTAGAAGACGAACAAAAAATTGCTCACTTGTATCCTACCTTCTTCCCAAAATGATTTTATCCTTTATGAACACATAACATGTGACATGGGTAATAAAAAGACTTACAAGTGGCTAAATAAGAAAGCTATTATGATTGAATGGTTGAATTATCCAAGAAGTTCTAGTGGCCTGTATAAATTGACAAACTCAATAACGGGATGCCCTTGGTATCAACATTAAGTCATGGCTCTACCAATTCCATTTAATGTCATCACCATTGATGTGGCGGGCCCTTTAGCCACTAGGTTACATGGGCATTTATAAATCATATCAGTTGTGGACCATCTAACAAAACGAATCAAAGCACATCCATTATAGATACCATTATAAAAGCAAAGCCCTATTCTTAATCCAATCCTTTTTCACTCAGCAGAGAAGCTCGCAGATTTTATTTTTGGACCATGGGATAAGATTTCACCTCACAGGTAGTCCAAGATCTAACTATAATTTATGGGACTAATCAAAGTCTTATCACCACTATCTTCACTCAAACAATGGGTGGTAGATCGCTCTAGAGAAATCATTGTTTCCTTTTTTTGTGCAAGATGTCCTCCTCTGATTCTATAAGCTAAAACCACTATCTACTAAACGTTTTTCTAGATTTACCAAATAAGCTACCATCAAATAATCACGACCCACTTTATAACTCTCTATGGAAGTACACCTTGACTGCCAAGTAGTGTCAGCTCCTAATTAATAACACTGCGCCTGAGAACTCCAACTTGGCAATGAGGGCCTTAGGTAATGATACTTTCTGGCTTTATAGCGCTCGCCACTCAGTGAATTATCACCACCACAGAAAAGGAGATACCCAACTTACTGTCAGCTAACAAACTATACGAATTCTTAATTAGGTGATCTAGATTTCTTTTATCTATATCAATCTGGGCGATGATAAAAAAGATTGACGTTCATTGGTCTAAACCCTAAAACGTCATTTATTGCGAACTTTTAATACTTCATTTTTAATGTCAATCAGTGGAAAGTGGTAAAATGAGTACATGGTCAATTCATTTGGCCTTATACTCCACTCAAACCGGATCTTGTGGGGGGCGTTGTCAGAAATCAAGCAAATGATTAAGGCGAGATCCCTATTCCAAAATTAGCCCTAATAAAGTTGACTTTGAGCCTCTATTATTAAAATTTTTCCTTTAATGCGCTAATGGGTTTTTTTATTAGGAAGCATCACAAACATGAGATTGATGGAGATGCCTTCTGTAATTGCACCTCTGCTTCCCAATTCTCAATAAGTGTGAATCCCAACATTGAAGTCATGAGGATGACGCAAAACAATGAGGGTGTCAACTAGGAGGCTGATTCATAAGAAGGAGAAGAATCTTAATTATACAGGGACATGCTCCCTATAAATTTGACACCTTCTAAAGAATAAAGTTGTATAAATAACCTCATATTTTCATCTTCATCAATCTCTCACTAGTTTTTCAGCTTTAAGCCCATTTAAAATTCCGCTTTAGTCAATAGAACTATAAAGTCAACACACAGATTAGTATCTAATACTTTCATTGACTCAGCGGCTTGCAAAACTAATCATTGGGTATGAAGTGTTTAGATACATTTGGAAAAGATCCCCTCCAGAGGATAATCCTATAAGATATGCTCTTCTCATTTCAAAGTTGTATTGAGGCTGACTTTTTAATACCAAGTAAACTTCATACCTGGTTAAATAGAGTACAATACTTAAATTAGGTCAGGATAAAAACCTTTGGTCTTAGGAAATTTCCATAAATTAGCAATATGCTAATTGGTATCAAAATACTGTCTGAGGCCTAACATACTATGACTCTATTACTAATTATCTTATGCCAGCAACGGGCAAGGTAGGATATTATGATTAAAATATAAAAGGTGATTTGACAACCATGTGGGATCTGCTGACGGATGCCACAAATATTTCTCAAAATATATAAAACTTACCTTTATGGTAAAAATATAAGTAACAATAAATGCCTTTTTGAAAGTTTATATTCTTTTATTATTTGTCCAGGCAAGCCAGAAAAGGATCCCCTATTCAATCCTAGTATTTCATATTTAAACTAGTTCCAATCTAGGGGTCATGGGAATTTGAGGCTATGATGTCAAAAAGCTTAGTCATCCAAATTAGGAAAAATTAGGCTTCAGCCTATCAGAACGAGGGAGAATATTCTGGGGTAAAACAAACCCATGTGGTAATGATTTGATAAATTGCATCCAATCACCAGCGGGTAAAATTTTCTCACCTTGGGGGAAAACAAACCCATGTGGTATGGAATGAGACGCGGCTGAGGGGGAACCATGTGATGAACGCCCCAAATTTGGCTGAGGAGTCAGAGCAATCCGACTATCAGTTCTTACCTTAATGAGCTGATTTTGATTATAAAACATGTTTCCCAATGGGTAGGGTTCCACCGCAAATCTGCCAGGGTCTTTTGGCCTAGGGTACTCATATCCTCATTAATCATAGTAATGTTAGAAGATTGGACATGTAATTGGCCAATCATAGTAATGTATTCAGGGGCATTTTTACCTCCAACATTTTTTTTCAAAAGTCAAGAAGAGAATGTCCAACAAACCAAGGCCATGTGATTTTGTGATTAGCAGACTAAGGTATAAATATTTGCATCAGCGGGTCTAAGGATTAATCCACTATTGTAGCAAAAAGTGAACATAGGCTAGGCGGATTGATAAAGAATATTCAATACAACTTTAGGCAACTACTTAAAGTTGGGGGCCATCAAGTGAGATAATTTATAAAAATGATCTACCCTCTATATAATCATCATTTAGAATAAAAAATTAATTAAATAGTATTATTTATATTGATGGTTGGTCAAGCCAATTACAAAAGTGGGCGAAGGGAGATCCTAGGTTGTGGGCATCTGTCAAGATTCTTATATGACTGGACGATAAGCCCTGGATAGCTATAGTGGATTGACCAGAATCTGCAAACCATGATTCTTAGTTATGATTATTTGAGCGCCTTGATGAGGTGATATTGGGTCAGAAAGGGTTATTATTAGTCACATCCAAATAAGGCAATAAGGAGATTTTAATGTTCAAAATATTGAGATCACCTTGAACTAAAGCAATAGAGAATTTAAGAATAACATACTCTGCCAGAACTAATTGGGAATAGGGCGGGTTATGAATAGTCTAAGCCAAGGGAATGGTATCTTTCAAAGTCACTGATATAAGTGAGAAGGTGCAATAGAAAGAGTATGATTGTCAACAAGCTTGAGAGAGAAAGCAGAAGGTATCTGCTCATATTAAAAAAATAAAGTACCGTGATTGGAACTAATTTATTTGTACTTTTATTTTATCTTTATTTTGTTTTGAGGGCTGACAATCATCACATCATCCGTTGTTGTTTGGTGGTTTCAACCATTGTGACCCTTAAGGCATAACATAATGATATTTCACACAATTTATAACATCTTTCCTGCGTGCCTACACTTTGGTAAATAAGTTGCAAACCACTTACTTACCTTAAACTGTGAGGAAGTCTATTAGACAATAACCTAACTGCACGCTGATGACAATGGACTAGGTGAGGGCCAGCCCATGTGACTTGGTATTGGCATTTGTCAGGCTGAGAGGGCCAAAGATTAGCGTTTGGCGCTGGGGAAACCAATGTCACTGGACTCCATTGAGGTTAGGTTGCTTAGCTGTGCAAAGTTTGGGCTGCAGCTTCTTGCAAACTCAAAATAAGGGGTAAATTGATTTTGGTAAATGAGCAAGGGTCAGATAACACCATATTGTCAGCATGGCGCATCAATAGAACCTTCATATATTGTAGATTGCAAAATTCGTGACACATGTCTATATTTCTAATTTTATCATGAATATTACTTTTCCAGTTCCCAATGTGGCTCGCCATTTTGCATTTCCCTGTAAGCTTTTCCATATTTTAATTTTCTAAGTTCTTTAAGCACCAGAACTACAATGATGGAGCGCATCTTGATCTGAGATTGTTTTCAAAAAAATCTTAATGAGCTAAATTAAGGAGCAGCCAATCATGGAATACTCCATCATTCCTCCCACCCAAAATTCTTGGAATGATTTTCAATTATGACTTTATCTCATGTGCAAACTCAATAATAGCTTTCAGCTGGAGAAGAAGCTATGGTTAAGGTTTTATGAGAACAACGCCGCCATCTGTCAATGCTCATTACCCTTATAAGATCAATGTCTTCGCTTATTAGGGAACTGTACTATTCTTGCTTTTTACACATATAAGTTTTTTATAAAGTTTTTCTTTTCCAACTTTTTTTCGTTTTTGAAAAGCATTTTGAGTATCATGACGCACATTGCAGCCAACATGCTTCTGCTGAACAGATGATTACAAGTTTAATAGAGCGCATTGGGGACATCATACTTCTTGCTTTTTTGGTTGATTGGATGGCATACAGTAACTGCAATCTAGCTACCAAAGCAGACTTGGGCACCCCCGGCCCTAACAGGATCCTTCCATTAGAAGGTACCATCAAATTTGGAAGATAGAAACCGATTCCCTTAAAATATCTCTTTTCCCTACTAAATGACAGTTCAAGAAGAGGTAGAGCTCATAATGGTGAAGGATTCACCAGATTTTAAAATCAAAATATTTTAAATTGCAATGTGTCAAACGTGGCCTTCAATACATGTTATATTGGAAAGGATACTTATCATATGAGAAAAGCAGGGTCTCCACAAAAGCTGTACTGATTGTTATGAGTTTATTGCTGATTTTGCGAAGAAAAGTCTTAAAGTGCCAGTGATGCCCCGCATCTAAGGCATCCACCATTGCTGCCATCATACTTTCAGCCACAAACAAAAACTACACCCTATGGAAGGCCCCTGAAGAAGAGTGGACCCTGTCCTTTATAGAAAGGGTAATGTAAGGTCCGCGGGTTGCCATCAAGGTAGATAATTCTTGGAATCATATCAGTCTAAAAGTGGTACTAACCCAGTGACTTTACTATCACTGCTATACTGATCTAGGACACAGATTAAATATATAGCTGGAAATCCATAATTTTTGCCCACCCAAACTAGACCAACTATCAAGTATAAACACATTATTGTTAATGAATCTGAAGAGCATTATGTGAAGAAGTTTAAACAGCTAGCTGAAGTGTAAGAGTCCTAAACAATCTAATAGCATAAAGCGCAATTTTCCCTCAGATAAATGGCTCTTAAAAATCTTAATAAAATGTGAAAAATTGATACCTGGGTTAATCCTAGATAAAATCCTTTATAAAACGAGTTACAAATCAGTAAAAGTTAAATGGAAATGGTAGTAAAAGTGGATCAAACTCAACATCAGATATTGAAGTTGGTAAAGAAGATTTTTAATAAAAGAACATACCATACCTATTTAGATATAGCGCAGTTTTATTGACCTATGAATTAGGATAATCGAATACTGATCAACATAACTAAGTAGTATTAGTATTTGAATGCAGCATTTTTATTCATCAAAAATGATATAAAAATGGTGCTCTAATGCCTACTATCATACTAATTCTAAGCCTTACAACCTTTCATTTCCAGCTATAAATTATAGCACCCTAATAATGGTAGTGCGTTGGGGTATATATATATTTTCGTATAATACAAGATTTCTTTATAAAAGTTTGCATTTTATTCCCTATAATATTCTACCTTGCTATAGCAATATGTGACCTATGGAGGGGCTTCCCTTATAATCTCAAGATGTACTAAGGTCATAAGCTAAGAGTTCACTTGCAAGATCTGCCCAGGAAGTTATACGAAGATAATTAAGAGTCCCATTAACATTTTTCCACACCACAACACAATGTAAACGACACTTTCCAAACACAAATATCCATATTTTACAGATGCAGCGATACCATACTGCTTTTGGAAACTACTGTGGGTACTGAAGCATTTTGATATAAAGCTCAATCTTTTCTTTGCACATTATAAATTCTAACCCCACCTTTTTCCCAGTGTGTCATAGTCACATCTAATTTAAAGAAGAATGGGACCCCAACCTGGGTGTGTTAGTACCTAGAGAAGCCTCAGAATTTCAGTGACACAGCTTACCTAGTGGCTAAGGGTGAGCTATACAGGAGATAATTGAGGGGTAAATCTGTTAAAGTTATAACACAGATCCCTATAATAATCCCAATAGCTGCAATGGGTGCAACCATGGGTCTTACTGTGACAAGCTCTAAGAGTTGAAGAGGCAGGGAGGTTCCAAATCATCCAAGTTCTGGATCTATTTTTTATTTCATATAAACAATCAGTGTTGATCTTCCGGCATATTAGATACAATCTGGAGGATTGTTGGGCAGAGGTCAAACCCTCTGACACAATTGAAATGCGATATAGCTACTGTACCTCAAAAATAGATAATAAAATATATAAAATAGAAAAAAGCGCCTTTGGGAACACAATATTTATTATAAAAGGAGCGTCGCAATGTTGAAAGGGGTCTAAAACAGATATTAACTTCCTACTGCCTAGTCTACTGCTGCTAATCAGCTAAAAGTGATCCCTTTTAACTCACTGTCGCTACTTTTATCTCTCACGCTGCAGTCGCTCCTACAACTCAACCAATCACGCATCTCACTCACTATTTGTTTGTCTTATTCCTCAGTAGAATTGTTACCATATCGCTACATTTCCCTTTATTATTTTTCAGCATTCAATCCCCTAGCAACCATTAGCAAATTAATAATATAACATAATCTCAATTATCCCCAGCTTCTAGTTGTCAGTAATCAAGTTATAAAAATTGTAATTGAGCTGCTTTATAAGGCAACTGGGCCTAGATTATTCCTCTACAATCGCTTGACTATCATATCAAAACTAATTGGATCCTAGTATTCAGAATACTGGAATTAAAAATCTCTTTAACCGCTCAAAGTCACTTTTGAGCGATTTTAAATTTAAGTTTATTTATCCACAGCCATCTGCCCAAACCTATTCTTTGATGTCCTTGGCTCTGCCGCCTGCCACCCCAGTGTGGGGCAGCAGTGCACCCCCACCTAGCGTTTTCCACCCCATGGGCAAGCGCGTTTGGATGGGTTCAAACAGCCGGCCCACTGCTTCCAACCGTTTTGTCCCCCCACGGGACTTAGCGCTCCACCTGGCGCGCGTCCACCCTTCTCGCCCCCATCCTCTCGCCCTCCCTCGCTCTGCTATTCGCTATTGCCTCAGAGTGGACTATGGGCGTTTGTTCCCATATGCTGATAAGGCAATTATTGACCTAGCCACTACAGCCTTTGCGCCAGCTGGCTTTATAGACTTCCGCCCTTTTAAGGGCTACTTTGACGTTGGGTTCCAATCTGAGGAGGATGCTGAAGCGGCAGCACAATCTCCTCTAATTTATAAAAAAACCCCATTCCCACAACCCGTACTCGCCTCCCTTCAGACACCACACTAGTGGTATCCTTTGCAAATCTCCCATCCCACCTTCCACCCCAGGTTTTGTATGACCAGTTGGTCGCGGGGCTCATGGCTTATGGCACTCAGCTCAACCTCATCTTTGCCATTCCATCTGGTGCAGAACGCCTTGCTGCTCCTCGTGCAACAGCCACCATCATACCACACCACCCTACCATAGCCCAACAAATCCCACCCCGCGCTAGTGTGGCTGCAGCGCCTGATCATTTCTTTTGGGCTCAGGTCAATAATGGTAAGCAGATTTGTTCTCTCTGCTTTGGCCTTGACCATGCAAAAAGAGCATGCCCTAAGGCCAAATCCGCTGATGCAGCTTCTGAGCCCCCTCTGGAGGTTCAGTATGGGGCGCTTTGCTGCCCCCTCCCACCCTCCAATCTCGTTCAGTGGGCCCACATGGAAAATCAGCCCCACCCAAAACCTCCATCCTCACTCTCCCACCTAAATCTACGCCAGCCAATCAGAGCAATTCTTGGACTAACATTCGTACCCAAGCAGCTGCCCATTCGCCCAATCCTACCCACTCAAATTTAAACGCCACTATTCCAGTGAACCAAAATCCATGGGATCTATTGGCTGAAACTGACGAATCAGGTAATATCCTCATTAGTAAGCATACAGGTCAACCTCTCTGCCATGGCGATTATGGTTGGGCAGAATTTTTTCTTCTCAACTTTGATGAAACCCCTACCTCTCGCCATTTCGCTCCTCTACCCAATACAGCCCCCTTCCAAAGTGATCACCAGCTCGCCTTAGCTGCAGTGGCCTCTCTTCATTGCCCAAAACTACGCACCGCGGTGGCCCAGTCAGTGGCTCAGCTCCAGCATGGCCTGCCCACCATCTTCTTCCCCCCGACTTCCCTGAATCTCCCTGCAGTGACATCTCAAAACTATATGATGATTCTGAAATCGCTGTTATGAATGTCGCAACGCTTGCTTCATTCAACCCCTCAGCCAAAATTACCCGCCACAGTATCTCCCTTTTCACCCAACTTCCTGAAGCCCGCAAAGAAGCTGAAGTTCTCCTCGCAGCTTTTGTTGAAACACTTTACCATCATTATCTTGATGCAGAAGTGGAAAACTCCTACTACGCTGACCTCAGCCCCCACTATGCAGATGCCCCAACGCCCTGGATCTCTGCTCTGATCCGGTACTGTAACCAAAACCCCTTGATCGAGGTGGGTCTTTCTGAAAATCAACCCCCCGACCCCTCCTCACCCTCTGCCATGGTGGGTTAAGCAGTTTCTGCTTCCCACCTGGTTAGTGGTTTTTTTTGCCGTTTTGAGTGTTGTGATCAGCACTGTCCGTCCCCTGGTCAGCATACCTCAAATAAATCGAAAGAATACTGGAATGTAACCATCTGGTAATTTCCCAACATTTCCATTATCTTAACTAGATGGTATTAAACTGATACTTCACCTAATTCTCATCCTCTGCTAACCAATCTGAAGCTACATCATCTATATTTAGGAGCATAACCTTCCTCATTTGGCTTGATGTATGGGTCCTTCTAGGTGGTTCTCTTATTTTTTATATGAAGTGAGTAACTTAGCGTGCAATTAGTTGATAATCTGACCACTTGAAGTTCCTTAATTATGTAGGCATATGGACCCGTTTTTTCTATTATATTAAAAAGCCTAATTAAGATTATAGATAGCTTATTCTGAATCCCAAATCCATGCTGATCATTGACCAAGAAACGCTCTCCTATTGTGAACTGTAGCAATCCGCTACATCATCATTGATCAGAAAATTACCCTTAATTTTTCTGGCCAAAAGGTTGAGTATGCTTCATTCTGAAGTTTAAAGGGTGTTAATATAAAAATCATCAGATGTCGTTAAGTCCTTTCTACCATTATCCTCTACAAAAGAATAAAATAGCAGAGGCAGATCTGGGAGTATATAATAGAGCAGCTGAAAAGGAATCTTTATCGCAATTTTGTAATAGATGATGTTATATGAGGTAACTACAGTGGAGATCAGGTTGCACCAGTTAGATTATTCGATCCTTCACAAGCTTTCTTAGATTAATAAAGTTACATTGACCCGTTAAATGGTCTTGTTAGACTCTGGATGGTATGAAGTAGCTAGCACTCCATGGATTTCCATTAACACGTTCATCTTAGGAAGGACATGCGAGGTGAAGTTGGTTAGGCTGTCTATGATTATGAACTGCGGTCAGCCATGCCGTTAGATGGTATATTCCATTATGAACTTGGGAGAAGTTATAGCCCCTAAATCGCTGATTGCTCATGCTTCTACCCACCTTGCAGGAGATATACTGCTACTAAGATAGACTAGAAGCAATTTGCGCCCATCTGCAAGAGCCTCACAGCGTCAATGGATAACATATACCTTATGAAATGGTGTTTAAAGAGTCAATAAGTGGTTCTCTTGTAGTGGGCATCATGCTTAGCATTGATAATAACAAACGATTGTTTCAAGCACGTCAAAGTGCATACTTTCCTAGTAATATCGCGGCCTCACAAATTTCAACGTTTTTTGTAGTTTTTCATGCCCTGCCACCTTGTATGCATTCAAGATAATACTCAGACGGACAGAGGGCTTTATAAAACTCAACGTGATCCATTTACCTTCTTAAATAGCTCACCAACCCTCAAGAAGATAGCTGTTCTCATTTCATACAGCGCGAAATGATTCAATATGACTCATTTCTTTATTTGCCACTAATCATTTTCTTGTAAATTATATCAGCGAGATCCACCATAAAACAATGGTTGGTAAGCCCAATAAACAGTCCTTGTTCATGTGTTTTGCACCTGGCTGGTAATCTTCTTAAAATTATATGATTGAAGCTTGAGTGCCTACCATGCAAAGAGCCTTTTCGGCTCATAAAGATTTTTTAACATATATAACAAAGCGTTACTGTTCACAACTTTAACTTTTCTCCATGGTGATATATTCAAAAAATGTTTGTATGAGTAGATTAATATTTGGCACTCCCTTTCAGTCAAGGTATATTCCTGTTTGTAGCATTTTAGATTCCTGCTGCAACAAATGATTTAGTGCTCAACCCTATGTCATCCTGCTGCAACAAGACTGCTCCCACAGCAGAAAGTAAGAATCAATCTGAACAATAAACTTTTTCTCAAAGTAAAAGATTGCAGCACCAGAGCGCCTATCTGCGCCATTTGAAGAGTGTCAAAAGTGCTATCATTCTGTCCACTCAAAAGTGACGTCCTTCTTCAGAAGCTTAAAGGGTAGGGTACCAATACAGCTGAAATTGATAAAAAGATGTTAGTACCCAACCATACCCTATCAGACTTAAATAACCGTTTGATATGGGGTCAGGCCATTTACTGATAGCTTATACCTTAGCAAGTTGTTAAATACTCTGTATACCGAGAACTTGAGATATTCCAGTTGCTCTTTAAAAAATTGTTTTTGTAAAGCTTGCTTTTAATGTTATTCTCCATGAGCTAGCAGAATACTTCTTTTATGTGATCAAAATGCTCTTAAATGCCTTTGAAAAAATGTTAATATTGTTAAGGTAGACAAGACGCATGACAAATTGAGATCACCCAGGATAGTGTTCATGGCTCTTGAAACGTAGCCAAGGTGCTACATATGCCTTGTAGCATACAAGTGGACTGGAATAACCCTTTGGAGATGATCATAGCACATTTCTTGTTCCACCAGAGGAAATTCAATTTGAGGGTACCCTGAGATCAGGTCCATAGCTGAAAAATTGAAAGCACCGCACAGATAATCTAAGCCATTATAAGTACTAGCAGCAGATAAAAATCCTTTTTAGTAATGCTGTTAAGTTTCTAATAATCAATCACTACCTAGTTAGTGATGTTGGACATCTACCCTCACATTAAATAATAAGAATGTTTTGGGTTGAATACAGCCGATAAGGGGTTATTTTGGCCATTTACAAGTTTTCAATACTAAATTAAACGATTTAAATGATACTAAAGATAGTATCAGCCAAAAGGCCCTAGCTGATTCTTGGTGGAACACCACAATTTGGGGTAACATAATTTAAGATTCTTCTCAGGCAATAACCATGTGATCAAGCAGTCAGATTTCTCCTATCCATGCAGCGGACCCTGGTGCATCTATTGGGTGGTACTCCCCAGCCACAACCAAGTCCATACAAGCACCTATGCGGGGACCACCCACTTTTATAGGCTTTGTGGTGGTCCACCAAGGTGCAAAAGATCTTGCAAATGGGGATTGGCTGAAATTTATTAAGTCGTTACCTCACAGGTATGTTCTAGCCATAATGCTTCTCCATCCATTGTTCAGCCTAAGTGAAGCAAGTATTCCGAGCTTTGATAGGCTACAATTCCATATTTCCTAATTCATATGGTAACAAGCCATTATAAATTTATCCTTTAATTCCCTTTGACCCTGAGGCAATTTAAATACTGATCAGTCAAATATCAAAAGGGATCGTTTTCCTTTCTTTTCTTGCGCTTACTAATAAAATTCTTATAAACTATAGCTTTTTATTAGTATTTATATTTCAATTTAGATAGCCATCGTGGAACCAAGTGGCGTGAAGCACCAGCAAGCAAGAACACATCTGGTTTCCTACAAAGTGGTGCTCACTATTGGGGCTAACCTGTACACCAAAAAATAACTCAAAAATGGAGGCTTTTAAAGTGAGTACCCTCCAACCCTTCCCCTTTCCATTGAAGTACGAATAGCTTCTTTGGAAAAGCAACACACTAGCGCATTATCTCATCTTATAGAGTTGGAGAAGCTCCCCTTAAAACTTCCACTAAAAGGCAAGTACACCCATGGTAAAGGGAGTATTGCTTCCTTTTTGTATGTATATGAATCAGCTATGCATGATGACACTGATAAGCGAAAAATTTGACACATCCTCCCTTGCATGAGTCGTATAGAACAAGAAATGATAGTCCCATATTTGGAAAATCTGCATACCCTGGCAGAGATTAAAAGAGGCTCTATTAGCTGATTTTATTTCAAAGCAGAGTCTTAACTGGAACAAACATGCCTTTAAGCGCCTTAAAATGTATGAGGGTTAACTGACCACTGCCTTTGATGAGAAATATTACCTCGCTCTACAAAAATTATCAACGTCTAACATGATAACTCTGGATGATGCTATTGCAGTGATATTAACTGGTTTTTTTAACACTCTCTCACCAGGCATATCATTTCAGTGAAACGTTACTTAAAAAACATCCGTGATGTAAAGGAGGCTCTGTTAGACGTAGCGAATTTTCATTCCTGTGGAACAATAAATGAAGATAAGGTGGAATCTTTAATTATAATCTTTGTTGAGCTTCCACTCAAGAACAGTTGGGGTGAGCACACCTCTATCTACCGCAGAGAAACCTGCTTCCTCAGTGCAATTTACAACTGATATCACTCCCTCCTATAATTCAGAGCCCTGTAAGGTAGCTAATACCATGTTCCCATACAAGCTTACCAAAGCCACTGTACCTTTCACTCCAGCTAAGCTGTTAAATGAGCGCCCAAAGGCTACGAATCTGCTGTGACAGTCTCCCTACTTCAATTGTGGCTTTTCCAGTTGTGGAGAATACCCTTGGGGATGAATCTGAGGGGGTGATGATGTAGGCTACTATTTATTAAGAACTCCCACAGAAATGGAGGTTACTGATCAATTGAACGCTGAGGGAGTAGATGAAGCCACCATACCTGAGAAAGTTAACTAAATCAAATGTTTAGGTAGCGTAAAAGTTATTTAAACTGCCAGAGATGTTGAGTTCTTGGCTGGCTTGATTCGACCACTTCAGTGGGTCCATACCATGAACTACATCATGGATAAATACCCTGAGACTACTCATACATTAACCTTCACTTTCCAATCAAGGAGGTCTTGACTTTTTCTCCTAATTTTGGGGGAACACTCACCAGAGTTGAAATGGTCGTTCAAAGAGTCTGGTTAATGGATATCCTGGATACTATCTTCCCAGTTAATGTAATCCATACTAAGCTCATCAAAAAGATAAGGATGGGCCTGATTTGAAGTACAAACTAAAATTTTGGAACTGTCAGCCCAAACAAAACATGCGCTATTAAGGCATATTCTTTCCTTCCCATTTGTATTGGGAAACTTATCATATCAAAACCTGAAGTGGCTTTGGAAAATAACGCCTATAATATGCTTATAGGTACCCAGTTTATGATTGAGTATGAGGGAATAATTAGCTGAAGCAATGTTTTCTCTCATTACTTAACTATGAAGTCCTTTTAGTCTTATCCAGTAAACAACCCAGCAAGCACGAATACTCTTGCCTGGTGGAATATCCCTTTTTTGCTATGACTTTGCATTATTCCAACTCTTGGCGCAACACCAAAGAATTTCCTAATTTAGTGGATACTAGGGACAGAATCCCTTTCTATGCTGCAGGTGAAGTCTTGATTAAGCCTGGTGAACAATGAGTAGTTGAAACAAAGATCACGCTCCAAATTTCACAGCATTGCTTGTTGCACCTCATAAGTATTGAGGGCGTTAGCCCCTTGGAGCCTCAGGTATTACCTGGGATACTAAACCCAGCCTATCAGAGGCCTATTACAATTCTGCTGTAAACCTTTACCTGCAAGGACATAATCATAAGAAAACACCAGGAGAATGGCAGAGGGTTTTAATCCCTGTGGAGATCAATGGACAAACGCACTCCATTGGCTCAATGATGGATTTTAAGTTGCCAATGAATTACTAAGTATGTACCTTGCCCAACGTACATATTTTGGATAATTTACCCCAGATAAGCTGGAAAAACTTCGTACTTTATTAAACGACTATAGCGATATATTCTCCAAATCTGATAATGACTATCACAACACATGTATGGATGTTGCCACTCCATTGATGTGGATGATGCCCGTCCTATAAGGTCTAAACCTTATCAAAAGTCAATGGTGGAGGAACAGCAAATGAGGACGGAGCTCCTGCAGTTACTAGATGTGGGTTTACTAGTTTCTTCACAAAGCCCTTGATCTTCTCCCCTCTTGCTAATAATAAAAATGGAGTTCATCGGATAGTCATGGACTACCAAAAGTTAAACAACCTCACAAAAAAGGATAGCTATCCTATCCCCCCCATTGATAACGCCCTAGTGCAACTCTCTGATTTAACTTCTTTTATGTAATGGAATTGTCTAGTGGTTATTGGCAAATGGACCTTTCTCCTCAGGATCAGAAGAAATGCGCCCTTATTTGTAGTGAGGGTCTTCTCCAACCCACACGATTATTTCAAGGGTTGTGCAACGCACCTGCATCTTTCCAGCGTGTAATGGATCAAATTTTGAAGGACCTAAAGTTAACTTGTGTCACCATCTATCTTGATGACATCATTATTTTTCAAAAACCTTTAGCAAACATCTTGATCGCTTGAAGAAGGAGTTTCAACGGTTGCATAAGTCTAATATTAAGTTGAGACACTTGAATTGTACCTTCTTATAAAGGAAGTTGGATTTTCTTGGTTACTCATTTCCCAATTAGGAATTCAACCCATAAAGGATAAGGCCGAAGTCACTTCAAAAATACCCCTTCCTGAAAATCTATGGGATATTCAGGTATTTCTAGGGATGATGGGGTATTATCATCAGTTTATATCTTAGTTTGCCCAACTCAGAGAGCCCCTTGTCCATCTGTTAACCAAGAATACCCGTTTTATTGGGGCATTGAACAAAAGGCCACTTTGAGACGTTGAAGCAACTTCTATAAAAACGTCCTATCCTACAGCACCCAGATTATAAATTTAATTTAAATTTAAATTAATTGCAGGGAAGGCTGACCATGGAACGGACACTTCCAAAATTGACTCAACTGAGACAACACTTAGTAACAGGGAAGGCACCCCAGAGAAGCGATGCTATCTCTTATTGCCACGGGAACGCCACTTATGGGGAAGGGGAGGGAACTCGTGAAGAGGCCGTAGCCACAATTGAACACGTGTGGAGGAAGGGGTTTGATTTGATCAACCAAACTGGGAACCAGGAGGATACCAGCTGTCGGTGGCGCGGTGGGAGGTATCCAAACATCTATGCTTGAAAGTGGTCCACCAAATGAGACCGGAATCTGTGGACAGCTTCTGGGAGGGTGGGATGGAGCCTGCGATGGCATCCAAGACAATCGTGTGGATGGTCCACATGGCGATTGCAACCACCAGAGCACAGAGGGAGGGTGGAAGGGGGGAGGCCATTGATAAAGCAAACATATCTCTTGACAGACTGAAGGGATGTGTTTGACTCTGGCCCAGTAAACGTTGAACTTCGCGCCATATCTCTTTAGGGGTAGGACACTTCTCCAGGCGGTGGAACAGCGTTCCATACTGGCCACACACGACGCAGGATGAGTGTAAAGCGTTAGAGCGCTCAACTGTATGGTACACCCGCCTCAGGCAGCGCCACACATGGGAGCGGATTTGAGGCTGTAACAGAGGATGGTGAGCATATTTCCAGATGGTTTTTTGGGCCTCAATGGAGTAAGGTATGTCCATCATGTCCAGGTAGTCCACCCTGGATAGGACATGGGGCCGTATGGGGATCACGCCATCATGGATGGGTAGCCCCTGTACCTCTTGTGTGAACTGAGGAGAGGGGCGGCCTCTTCAGGTTGTATGTCTGCTAATACGAATTCTCCACTCAGCGCTACGCATGGAGAGTAGGATTCATTTGTAGTGGGTTTTAGTACCGTGAGGACCTGTGGCCGTTGGGTGTGAAGCCAGGTATTTCATCAGGGAGTGGGGGTTCGATGGATTGTTGAGACCCAAGGCGCAGGAGAAGTAGGAGCGGGCTGCGCGGGACCAGTGTTGGGAGGGGAGTACAGGGGCGGTGACAGCCGCAATCCAGGTACCCAAGATCTTGGCCGCATGGGCTCTGAAGTCAAGCAGGCCCACGCCACCATGCTGATGAGGACCAAACATGACTTCTAACCGTACTGGTGGAGGGCGGCCTGACCATAGCCATCCTTGCAGCAGGGCATGCAAGGATTTGAAGAAGCTTGGGGAGAAGGGGATGGCGTGGGCTCCAAACCAGACTTTGGAGAGGAGCATAGAGTTGGCCAAAACGACCCTGCCAGTAGGGGAAGTAGGGTGGGCTCTTAGGGAGGCAATGCGCTTCGTCACGTTGTCCAGTATACGGCACTCCATTACTGCTGACGCATATCCGCCTGCCCCCATCCACACGCCCAGATGGCGCACTGGTCCTATGGTAGGACGTGGCACGAAGGGGAGCACAGTGGAGCGGTGTGTGTTGAGTTAGTAAGGCGTGGACGTGGGTGAGCAGATGGGCCGGGTTGGGAACTAATTGCTGGGGCCCAGCAGTTCTGAAACTGACCAAGGAGGATAATTTCGGTTTTGGAGGCGTTCAGTGCAGCGTTACTTACCCGGGAATACTCCTGGATGAGAGCTTCAAGTGCGTGTGCATCTTTATTATTAAACACCCCCACCACACAGTTGTCCGCAAATGCCATCATCTTGTCTGGGGCTTGGCCTGGCACATGGACCCCAGTGAGTTGGGCATTCGCGTTTTGAAGTAGTGGGTCAAGGCTGAAGTTGTATAAGAGTGAGCTAAGGGGGTCCCCTTGTTGCAAGCCTCTTTGAGGGCGGACTACTTCCGGTAGGAAGCCAGGGCCATGTACTGCCATTGTTGCAGATTCCGTGAGCAGCATCACCCAATTGATGAGGTGAGGGGGTAAGCGGAATTGATAGAGGCAGGCCTTGAGGTATGCCAGTTTACTCTATCATAGGCCTTCTGTTGGTCCAAGAATGCAAGTGCCCCAGAGGCTATGGACTGGCACGCGTTGGCCACAGAGTGCACATTGTCCCAAATCGACCTTCTGGGTATGAAACTAAATTGTTCTGGGGAGATGGTGGCAGATGCTACAACCCTAAACGGTTAGCCGTGATTTTTGTTAAAATTTTTGTATCCATGTTAGTTAAAGAAATGGGGTTCCAGTTGGCTAAGTCTAGCTTTTCCCCTTTCTTAAAGAGTGTGATTGTGAAGGCCTCTTGTCCTCCTGGTAGGAGGCGCGTTTCTGTAAGGCTCTGGTTAAGTGAGGCAAGCAGCAGTGGGGATACATAACTGAAGTACTTTTTGTAGAATTCATATGAAATGCCATCTAGGCCTGGGCATTTTTGGTTTGGTGCACCGCAAATGGCTGTCCATAATTCATTCAGAGTAATCAAATTCATTATTTCCAGGTTACGGGAAATGCTGTGGATGTGGGCTTGGTCGAGAAATTCTGCCACTTTGGCTGGCTGAATTGGATCAGATTGGTACAACTCAGAGTTATACTTTTGTGTTTCGATTGCCACTTTGGCTGGCATATCCACAATGGAATCATCCAATCTTTGCACCTGTGTGCAGGCCACGCTCTGGCGTAGTGCGAAATTTTTTTCAAAAAAATAGGCGGTGCACTTGTTGCCTTTTGTGATGCATTTGGCCCTGTACTGAACACAAACCCAATGTTTGTGTTGCCTTTTAGCGCGTTGAGGTGGGCAGCTGCCTCCACCCACTTCTGGACCCATGCTGAACTGTATCCTGTATCTGGGATATTGGACTCCTGGTGTGCCAACTCTGCCAGAGCGTGCAAAATGACAGCTGATGTGGCTCGTGAGCATCTGGAGGAGAGGTGGTGAGATTGGCAAATGGTATCTTCTTTGAAAGTTGCCCATGTTGAAATAGGGTCCACACAAAATGGTGCAACAAACTCTTTTGCCAAAGTTGCTGATTCCACCCACATGAGAAGTCCTGGTGATGTGAGCTCGGGGGGGGTAGATTTTGCAACAATGTGGGGCCTTAGCAGCTGTGACAGGTAGGTGGTAGGTTATCAAGATCAGCCAGTAGTCAGAGAATTCCATTTTTGTTGTTTTAAAGTGGAATATGTGGGGTTGGAATTTCGCCGGTGTAAGGATAAGGTCAATGCGGGACATGGACCTTAATTGGCCATTGTGGACATTGGGGCGCATCATGTTCTCAAGAAGCAGGGCTTGCCATGGCAGCACATCCATTAACCCAAGGGTGGCCTTTAGAATGCAAAGTTCAACGTGGCCCTGGGGGGCGTGGGAGGAGGAAGGCCAACGGTCTGTTGGTGTGTTTAGCCAACAGTTCATGTCACTGAATATGAAAGGGTCTGAGGGTAGCGGGAGGGATTTGACTGATGAGAGAAATTCCTGATGCTCTCGTGCACCATTTGGGGCATAGATGTTGACAATAGTGTGTAACACGTCAGCCCACAAAAAGGTGACAACGAGGACTTGTCCATTGAGGAAGGTTTACAACAATAAAAATTTAAAAAAATTATTTTTCTGAATTAGCACCCCACAGTACTTTGACCAAAAGGATAGGGATGGGAGGAGCATTGTTTTCCAAGCCTCCTCAGAGCCTCGTGAACAGTGGGACTCCTGGATGGCCAAGATATCCACAGGTAAATTTTGTTGTAAAAAACCCAGTTTCCTAGCCCAGGATGGCGAGGCCTTGAGTCTGGCGATATTCAATGTCCCTTAAGGGAAGGTTTCCCCCATTGCAACTTAGGTGTGAGGGGGTGGGCCCCCGGGCCCACTAGCCTCCTCTAGATTCCACAGGCCTTCACGGCAGCGTGGGTGTTTGCAGCAAGGCTATTGGTATTTTTGTTAATTTTTGCAGAAAGTTTTGCGTTGGCTTTTGCCTTTGCTTTTTGTTTCCCCGACGTCAGACGAATTTTTTGCAGTGCAGATGAGTTCATTGCGCAATCTAGCGGGGCAAAATTTTTTTTCAGGTAGTTTGAAGGCCAAGTCAGTTTCGACCAGAGTTTGGTTGTAAATATTGGGAGAATTCAAGTCACCCATCAGATCCTCAAATTGGGTGGCCCAATTGGTATGGGCTTCCCAATATGATTGATTACTGGAAATCCAATTTGCTTCCACCGCGAAGGTTTTGATGTCCTCCTGGCGTTGGGAGTGTGGGATAGCAGTGGTGACTTTAACCGCTTCCTTGGCTGTGGCCCTGCAGGCCTGCTTGGCCTTCTTCCTCTCTTGCGGGGAAATAGGCTTTACCAGTAGGTAGCAGCCTTGTGCTCCCCACGGGAAAGCCTCTTTGGTGCTTATGGTTGGTTCATAGTGCGCCTCTCCGCTGGCCATGGCCACCAAGGGGTGCTCTTGGAATGTGACGCCCTCCTTAGTGGGGCATGCATGTGCCTTATGGCCGAACGCATCACAGTGGGTGCAGATGGGGGCGCGCTGTTCACGGTTACCCAGAAAGGGTGGTATGCCCTTCAATATTAATAAAAGTGGAGTGCGGGATCTGGGTTAGGTCCTTCACGATCTTTTCAGTTGGAGTCAGAAATGCAATGGCTTTGCTGGTGTGCAGGTGTGGCATCAGCATAAAGCGTTGCATTTTGAAAGAATGTATTTCGCCATATATGGCGATACCATCTTTCAGATGTTGTTCGAAAATATCACGTCATACCGTAGTAGGCAAGAAGTCAAACATGAGGAAAATTTGGTTGGATTTTGTCCATCTAGTGCGTTTTGTTTTGATGACCCGGTTGCCCTTTGGGAAGTCAATCACTATGTGCACCGCAGCAGCCTCATCTGCTGCCTCTTTGTTTTTGAAACCTAGGTCCAGCCAACCGCGTGACATGGAATGAGGTGCAACGTACACCGCGGTTGGGAAAAAAGTGTGCACATCCCCACAAAATTTTTCCTATAAAGCTGCTTGTTGGATGTCCAGAAACACGCAGACTCCGTATTCCACCGACGAAAGTGGCTGGGAGTGCGGCATATTGATGTACTGGTTGCATCGTGCTTGCCAAGTGAGGATTTCTGGGGAAATAGTGACTTCCAGTTTTTTGAAATTTTTTTCTATTCCGCCAGTTTCTCCAGGGCGTTTTCAAACATTTGAGGCCGCGGGCCTCCCACCTGCTCCTCTTACCTTACTTGCCCAGCTGCTCCCTGACATGGGCGCAGACTAAACTCCTTTATGAGATTATCAAACTAGATTCAGACTTGAATTGAATGGGTTGCAAAAGTGATTGCAACGAGAGAGAAAAGTTTGGCACCCATATTATAATAAAACCGTTTATCTTGTTTATTGACGCCTAAGAATAAGCCGTTGGGGCCATCTTAGCCCAAATAGATTAAAACGGCTTTAAACATCTGGTTCTTACTTCAGTAAAATGTGTTCAAAAGTGGAACGCAACTATGCGTAACAGAAAAGTAAAGCCTTGCCGTTTTGTTAGCTTTAAAACACTACTGCCCTTTCCTATATTGAACCAAAGTCACTGTAGTTACAGACCACACAACGTTGGTGTGGTTACAGAATATGAAGGATCCTACTGGCTGGTTATCTCTCTGGGCTCTAAAGCTCCAGCACTATGACATGAAGATTGAACACCGTTCTGGGACCCATCACATGAATGTTGATGGGTTGACTCGGCTGCCAGTCCTTCACTTGGATAATAGTGAGGCGGAGAGGCTATGTGACCTCTTAATGACCCTCAATGAATGGGAGGATGAGGATAATCTATCCAGAAGATTTAGCCCCGCACTCCTGCAACAATAAAGTGGAGCTGGGAAGCTGTAAAATCAGGCGGGGGCTAAATGGCTGCCTGACCTTCAACCCTTGGAACGCTTACCTGCTATCCTAGAAGCTCATTACACCCTAGGTCATGGAGGGGCAAAGAGAACTTATGAGTGGATTAAGGATCAGTACTGGGATGGAATGATGGAATATATTCTTGACGTCTTGGAAGCTTGCTTTACTTGTATGAGTAATATGGTCTCAAGACTAGATACCAGTATCACACTTACCCCTCAACAACTGGTCCAAACCGTCAGTTTGGATATAGTAGGTCCCCTTTCTCAGAATTAGTGTAACAAAATTAATCCTAGTAGCAATTGACCAATTCACTAAGTGGGTTGAAGCCGTGGCTCTCCCTGCCCAAATAGCCAAGGCCACAGCCACGATTATACATTAACGCATTTTCACTTGTTAAGGCTTTCCCCAAGTACTACTCTGCAATAATGGTAAGAACTTCACCTCCAGAGTAGTAAAAATCCTGGCCACATCTATGGGAACTTAACAACTTTTCTTGGCTCCATATAACCCCTCAAAAAATGGGACTGTGGAAAGAGCAGATGGAACCTTAGTTTTCATTATTTGAAAAAAATGATCTCCTCTGATCCTCTTCACTGGGATCAATACCTACCCAGTGCTCTTATGCATACTGGATTAGCTATCACTATATTTTAGAAATATATCCATTTCATGTCTTGTATGGTCGGAAACCAGGAATATCTGCCCTCTTAGCTAAAGATGTATTCTCCTCTAGAGTTAAGGAACCTGAGAAAGTCATGAGAAGATTAAGCTCATCGCATAATGAAACTCCATATTGAAGCTATGACCAATTTAGCAAAAACAGTGACAAAAGAAGAACAGGCTGAAAATGATCTCCAAACCCCCTAACAACACTTCAAGTGTCTGATATGGTATTATACTACCATAACTTTAAACTGCTAAAAGTGATAAACTTGGGTTAATTTGGGAGGGTTCCTTCACTATCACCTAGAAGAAAGGAATTGAAAACTATATCAAATCTTTAGCTACAAGTATTACCATTGATCGCATATATGGCTGTTTCATATGGCCCTATTATCCCCACGAAATTCTAAAAGGGAGTGATATCAAACATTTGCCCTCACAGCTGAAAAATATTAAATGTTTAGGTCTAATTCATCCAAAAAGGGGATATGTCAGCCAATTACAAGTTTTCGATACTAAATTAAATAATTTATATGATACTAACTATAGTATCAGACTAAAAAACATGGCCAATTCTTGGTGGAACCCCGCAATTTGGGTTAACACTATTTCAGATTCTTCTTTGGCAATAACCATGAGACCATGAAGTAAGATTTCTCTGATCAAACAGCGGACTCTGTGGCATCTATTGGGTGGTACTCCCCCAGCAGCAACCAGGTCCATAAAAGCACCTATGCGGGGACCACCCACTTTTATAGGCTTGGTGGTGGTCCCCCAAGGTGCAAAAGATCTAGAAAATGGGGATTGGCTGAAATTCATCAAGTCATTACTTCATGGGTATTTTCTAGCCAATAATGCTTCCCCATCTAATGTTCCTCCTAGGCGAAACAAGTATTATAAGCTTTGATAGGCTACAATTTCATATTTCCTTATTTGGATGGTAGAACGCCGTTCCAAATTTATCCTTGAATTCCCTTTAACCCTCAAGACAGTTTAAATACTGATCATTAAAATATTGATTGGGATCGTTTTCCTTTTTCCCCACGCTTACTAACATTATTCTTATAAACTATAGCTTTTATTAGTATATATATTTTTAATTTAAATAGCCGATGTGGAATCTAGTGGCGTGAAGCACCAGTGATCAAGAATACAGCTGGATCCCTACAAGTGACACCCTTCTTTTTTACAATTAATAAAGGTGAATCCCAAGGACTTTTTGATGGCTTGAGCATACCTGCTCCAACAGGCTCCCTATTTATTCAGAGACTACCTCTTCTGAAGCCCTCTTGTTGTTGAGTGGCTGAGACCAATAGGAGGTTTGTCCTCTGTATCCACTTGATGGACAACGCCCTGAGCGCACCCCAAATTGTGGCCTTGGGATGCAAAAATCTTCTCTACTTGTCTTAAATAATGCTATTGTCTGATCTTGTTGCTCCTCCAATAGCCCCGTCAAACTTCAAGTGGGACCACTGCCATTACTCAAGCTGAATTTCGAGTGGGGAGGCTAAGTTCCTCTAATGAGCCAAATTCATGAAGATGCAGGACCCCATCAATGGGGCTTGTGTAAATAAGCCACCACCTGATGCTTATGGAACATAAGAGGCTCCTTCTGAAGGTTGTTTAGAAGCACTTTGATTTCTCCAGTGCAGAAGACTAGTACTCCTGGCGCCAAATGAGGTTTAAGGCGTGATTTGTTGATAAGGACCAAGGACCTCCATAAACCCTTCTGGTATCTCCACTTCAAGCTCTTTTACTACAATAGTTCGGTGTCCAGATGATATCAGTAGAGTGCTCACTGATCATAATGGTACTCCTTGGTAAACATATATTTGGACTGGAATAGCTAAATCCACAGTTTTTATCACCTGTAGCGGAAGAAACAACACTGTCACGGTTTAAATGGTTAATTTGGTCATTCTTGTCAGATTCCTGTGGTTTGCCCTTCGACGTGAAATATAAAGGGATCCGCTGACTCAGATCTTAAAGGTTTCCTCTGCCATGTTAACCATGGCACCAAAACGGCGCGTGAAAGCAACGCCAATTAACATGTCAAAATTGTGGTTCTGTAATACAATTGCTGTTTCAAAGACATAAATTGACCCAAACCAAAAAACAGCATACTGTACGCTCCCTCTGATACAGTACTTTCCATCCCCATGGTCTCGTATAACACTGGTGCTCCACAGTGGGTTTTGACAGCAGTTTAGCTATCAACTTTGTTTACATAATGTTGACTGAGGCGCCAATATTAGTGATCACATATATTTTCGAATTTTCTACAAATTGTCACAATAAGTACACTTTGAATAATACAAACCACAACTGTATGATACATGAACATCCACTGAACTCTTCTTATTAAGAAAGTGTATATTACTAGACCCTACCCAGGGAACTCCTTCATGATCAGCTTCACACTGATAGCGACGTTCACATCCTTCAATGAAGCTACATCCGAGGAGGGTTGGGGCTTATCTGAAGATTTATTCTTCAGGATTTGACAGGCGTAAGGCTCTTGAATCTCTTGACAGAACTCTTCCATAATGCCCTCCATGGCTTGTGAGCGCGTTACACGTTTACATCATCAGTTTTGTCATTAGAGAGAAACATCATTGGATTTGTGAGTATGACATAAAGCGGCTCATTATGATCAGGCGAGACAAATATTTTGACTCAATGGAGGTAAAGGATCCCATCTCTTCTCCGCTTATTTTTAAACCATAATTATCAAAATTTTGCAGAACTTTATGGATGTCATGTTTTGCAGGGGCAGCTCGCTGCATAATGCCCTTACTGACGCCATTCAAAACAAGTTATTCCAAAAGTTTTCCGTTTATAAACGTCAATATACCTGGCCTGAGGATTATAAGATTAATGGGTATGGGCTGGAGCGTTAAGAAGTGGCCGTGGATGGGCTGAATGATCATAGGTTAGTCGCAAGTAAGCCATAGACTATAGTTTGGCCAGGGATTAGACTGCAGATTGTAAGTTGGTCGCTGCTGGCCACCCACCAATGAAGCTCTAGTGACAGCCACTAATGGTTTCCAGTCTGCGTTGGGAAGGATAAATATTGCAGCCAATCCCTACAGGTAGATGACAATCTGAAGCAAGGGGATATTCACTTGTAGAACTGGAGCCATCATTCATAAAGCTCCTGGCGTGGCTTCACAACAGCAGTCATAGCAATACTAACATCCGTTTATAACAGTGTTTCATGATTCTACCAGCACATGCGCTTCAAAGTTAAAGAAGTCATCACTTGCCGGATGGGGTTTCATACTATTGAAACCAGATAGTCAAGAAGTCTGTTTTTTGTTGCACAATCTTTTTTCTCCCTGACAACCAGGCGCTGAACCATATCTTTGATCTCCTTGTAAGTCACTAAGCTCCCTACCTGATAACAGGTGACCTGGTCGACTCTCTCAACATCTAAGGTGGAGATTAGCACTTCTCCTTATGGTAATCTGAGCTCCTTTGACATTTAACTCAAACCGCTTGAAGAACCCATGCATTTTGCCTCCCAGTTAACCAGGACAACCTTTTGACCCGTAAACTCTCTTCTCATTATAGGCTGCTGTTTCTAGAAGCAAATTGAGCTGTCCCCAGCCTGGAAAAAATAACTTCCACATGTGGAGTATGGGAGGGGCGTGGGACAGAATTTGGTTTCACCATGGTCCTTCAAGAAGTGGTGGCTGCTTCAGGTGGAATTACAATGATGACTGAGGGAGCTCACTAGTGACCCATAATACTCATCCTCAATGTAAAGACTATCTACAACCTGAATACTTTCACTCCCTCTTGAGAAGCAAACAGTTCCTCAACATACCGTTCCACTTTAACTGAACTGCTTTGCAGCGTTCTTCCTTGGCGATCTGTCTATGCTCATCAACCTCTCTTTGTAAATCCTGACGTAAATTCTTTCCCAGCGGCTAGTTTTGCTCAATACTTTGAAGACGCTCAACCACATCATCAAGAGTTCCTTAAAACCAGGGAATCTGACATTCGTTGTCATTAGCTTAACTGGAGGTATCATCAAGTTGGCTTACTAAAGCAACTCATTACAAAGTAGTTCCTCATATGAAGTTGCAGATTTTCAAAATTAGTCCTGAGATCAATGTATTCTACTGACTTGAAAAATAGGTCACATTCCGTCCTCAATTGGCATTGTTACAGTCCTCTAGGTGAGCTAACCAATATATAACAGCTGCTCATATGTCAGAAATCAATAGGATTGGACAGACCTGAGTGGGTTTTAATCAAACTGAATCGAAACTCAGTTATAGAAGCTCCACCATTTCAATAAGCATTAAGATTTACTTGAACAATGAAAGCCTAAATGGGCAAAAGTAAACTAATATCTGGAAGGATTCGCGATTCTACTAACAAAGGCACTGAGTCAGCTAGTGAAAAATCTGCTATTTAGAGTTCCACAAAATTGGCTGCCCTAAAAAAGAGAATCGAATTTAAAGAACCCCTACGACACCTACCACATCATCAAAGAGGTCATCTTACCCTACTCGTTCCTAATTATCACACCAAGTTCCCTTTGGGTGAACCCAAATATATCAGCATCCTATTAATATCTCCAAATTTTAATTAATAAAATTTCCTCCAGATCTCCTAGCTGTTATTACTAGTGTTTATCTTTCCTGTTTGTACATAATATCTTGCCTGTTTGGAGCAAACAGTGTAGCTTTAATAAAAAATTCCTTTGAAGCTATCCTACTTTTCTTTCTCATTGCAAACACTTTTGCAACCCATTCAATTCGAGACTAAATCTAGTTTGATAATCTCATAGAGGGGATTAGTCTGCGCCCATGTCTGGGAGCAGTTGGGCAAGCAAGGCAAGATGAGCAGGCGGAAGGCCCGCGGCCTCTAACGTTCAAAAACGCCCCGGAGAATCCAGCGGAATAAAAAAATCTGAAAAACTGGCGGTCACAATTTCCCCATAGATACTCGCATGGCAAGCATGATGCAACCAGTACATCAACACGCCACATTCCCAGCCACTTTCATCGGTGGAATTCGGAGTCTGTGTGTATCTGGACATCCAAAAAATGGCCCTATGGGAAAAATTTTGTGAAGATGTACACAAAATTTTCCCAACCGCGGTGTACGTTGCACCTCACTCCATGTTGTGCGGTTGGCTGGACCTAGGTTTTGAAAGCAAAATAGCAGCAGACGAGGCTGCAGTGGTGCGCATAGTGGTTGACCTCCCAAAGGGCAATGGGTCATCAAAACTAAATGCACCAGATGGACAAAATCATACCAAATTTTCCTCACGTTTGACCTTTTGCCTACTATGGTAAAACGTGACATTTTGGAGCAACACCTGAAAGATGGTCTCGCCATATATGGCGAAATACAATCTTTTGAAATGCAACGTTTCATGCTGATGCCACACCTGTGCACCACCAAAGCCATCACAGTTCTGACCCCAACTGAGGAGATTGCGAAGGACCTAACCCAGATCCCGCACTCCACCTTTATTGACATCGCAGGGCACACCATCCACCCATTCCAGATAACAGTGGACAGCGCGCCCCCCATTTGCACCCACTGTGACACATTCAGCCATAAGGCACACGCGTGCCCCATCAAAGAGGGCGTCACATTCCAGGAGCACCCTCGGCGGCCATGGCCAGCGGAGAGGCGCACTATGAACCAACCGCAAGCACCAAGGAGGTTTTCCCGTGGGGAGCACAAGGCTGCTACCTATTGGTAAAGCCCATCTCCCCTCAGGAGCGGAAGAAGGCCAAGCAGGCCCATAGGACTGCGGCCAAGGAAGCGGCCAAGGTCACCACCACCATCCCACACACACAACGCCAGGTGGACATGGAGACCTTTGCGGCAGAAGCAACTTGGGAATCCATCACCCAATCAGATTGGGAGGCCCACGCCGAATGGGCCACTCAATCTGAGGATTCAATGGGAGATTTGATCTCACCCAATTGCTGCACCCAAGCCCCGGTTGAAACTGACTTGGGACCTATCCCAACCAAAATTTTTTTTGCCCCACTTGACGGTGCACCAAACTTATCCACACCGCAAAAAATTCGTCCGACGTCAGGAAAACAAAAAGTGAAGGCCAAAGCCAATGCGAATCTTTCCACAAAAATTAACAAAAACCCTGATAGCGTTGCTGCTAATACCCGCGCTGCTGTGAAAGCCCGTGGGGACCTGGAAGAGGCTGGTGGGCCAGGGGGCCCACCCCCTCACACCTAAGGTGCGATGGGGGAACCTTCACTCTAGGGACGCTGAATATTGCCAGACTCAAGGCCTCCCCGTCCTGGGCTAGGAAACTGAGTTTTTTACAAAACAATTTACCCGTGGATATCCTGGCCATCCAGGAAACCCACTGTCCACAAGGTTCCGAGGAATCTTGGAAAACAATGCTCCTACCATCCCTATCCTTTTGGTTGAAGCACTGTGGGGTGCTAATTTGGAAAAACAATTTTTTCAAATTTACATCTTCAGAGACATTCCTAAATGACTGAGTGCTCGTTGTCACCTTCTCATGGGCCGATGTTGCACACACAATCGTCAACATTTACACCCCAAACGGTGCACAAGAGCATTGGGAATTTTTCTCATTGGTCAAATCCCTCCTGCTACCCCCCAATTCTTTCCTAATTGGTGACATGGACTGTTGGCTAACCTCACCAACGGACTGGTGGCCGCCCTCACCCCACGCCCCACAGGGTCACGTAGAACTACGCGTTCTAAAAGCCACCCTTGGGTTAATGGATGCGCTGCCGCAACATGCCCCACTGCTCGAAAACATGACGCGTCCCCATGTCCACAATGGCCAATTAAGGTCCATAACCTGCATCGACCTTATTCTAGCACCGGCAAAATTCCAACCCCACATCTCCCACTTCAAAACAACGAAAATGGAATTCTATGACCACCAACTGGTCTTGATAACATACCACTTACCCGTCACAGTTGCAAAGGCCCCACATTGGTGCAAAATCCGCCCCCCAGAGCTCGCGTCACCAGGATTTTCCATGTGGGTGGAAGAGGCAACTTTGGCAAAATTATTTGTTGCACCGTTTTGAGCGGATCCCATTTCCACATGGGCAACTTTCAAAGAAGACACCATCCGCCACTATCGCCATCTCTCATCCAGATGCTCATGAGCCACATTGGTGGTTATATCACGCGCGCTGGCGGAATCAGCCCACTTGGAGTCCAACATTCCAGCCTCAGGATATAGCCCTGCATGGGGCCAGAAGTGGGCGGAGGCAGCAGCCCACCTCAACGCACTTGAAAGGCAACACAAACTTTGTGTTTGTGTCCAATACAGGGCCATATGCATCACTAAAGGCGACAAGTGCACCGCATACTTCTTCAAAAAAATTTTTGCACCATGACAGAGCATGGTCTGCACACAGGTGCAAAGATCGGATAATTCTATTGTGGACACACCAGCTGAAGTGGCAATCGAAATGCAAAGATATTACTCTGAGTTATACCGAGCTGAACCAATTCAGCTGGCCAAAATGGCAGAATTTTTCAACAGAGCTCATATCTGCACCATTTTCTGATACCTGGAAATAATGAATTTAATTACTCCGAACGAATTATGGACTACCATTCGCGGTGCACCAAACTGAAAATGCCCAGGCCCAGATGGCATTCCATATGAGTTCTACAAAATATATCAAATATATATCCCCATTGCTGCTAGCCTCACTCAACCAAAGCCTGTTGGAAACGCGCCTCCTACCAGGAGGACATGAGGCCTTTACGGTCACACTCTTCAAGAAAGGGGATAGGCTAGATTTAGCCAACTGGCGCCCCATTTCTCTAACAAACACAGACACTAAAATTTTAAAAAAAATCATGGCTAACCTTTTAGGGACTGTAGCATCTGCCACCATCTCTCCAGAACAATTTGGTTTCATCCCCAGAAGGTTGATTTGGGATAACGTGCACTCTGTGGCTAATGTGTGTCAGTCCACAGCCTCTGGGGCACTTGTATTCTTGGACCAACAAAAGGCCTATGATAAAGTAAACTGGGAATACCTTAGGCCTGCCTCCAACAATTCCGCCTACCTCCCCGCTTCATTAACTGGGTGATGCTGCTCACGGAATCTGCAACAATGGCAGCGCGCGGCCCAAGTTTCTTAACGGAAGTAGTCCATCCTCAAAGGGGCCTTTGACAAGGGGACCCCCTGAGCCCACTCTTATACAACTTCAGCCTTGACCCACTACTGCGAAATGTGAATGCTCAACTCACTGGGGTCCATGTGCCAGGCCAAACCCCAGTCAAGATGATGGCATTTGCAGATGATTGCGTGGTGGGGGTGTCTAATAACAAAGATGCACGCGCGCTTGAAGCCCTCATCCAGGAATATTCCCGGGTAAGCAATGCGGCACTGAACGCCTCCAAAACCGAAATCATCCTCCTTGGTTAGTTTCAGAACTGCTGGGCCCCAGCAAGTAGTTCCCAACCTGGCTCATCTGCTCGCCCACGTCCACGCCTTACTAACTCAAAATACACCACTCCACTGGTGCCCCCTTTTGTGCCACGACCTACCATAGGACCAGTACGCCATCTGGGCGTGTGGTTGGAGGCAGGTGGATACACGTCAGCAGTAATGGAGTGCCATATACTGTACAACGTGACGAAGTGAATCGCCTCTCTCAGAGCCCACCCTACTACCCTCACTGGAAGGGTTGTTCTTGCCAACTCTATGCTCCTATCCAAAGTCTGGTTTGGAGCCCACGCCATCCCCTTCTCCCCAAGCTTCTTCAAATCCCTGTATGCTTTGCTACAAAGTTGGCTTTGGTCAGGCCGCCCTCCACCAGTACGGCTAGAGGTCATGTTTGGCCCTCATCATCATGGTGGCATGGGCCTACTTGACTTCAAAGCCCATGCTGCCAAGATCCTGGGCACCTGGATTGCGGCCGTCACTGCTCCTACACTCCCATCCCAACACTGGTCCCTCGCGGCCTGCTCCAACTTCTCCCGAGCCTTGGGCCTCAACAATCCATCAAACCCCCACTCCCTGATGAAATACCTCGCATCACACACATCAGCCACAGGTCCTCACGGGACCAAAACCCACTACAAACGAATCCTACTCTCCATGTGAAGCGCAGAGTGGAGAATTCATATTAGTGGACATACAACCCGAAGAGGCCGCCCCTCTCCTCAGTTCACACAAGAAGTACCAGGGCTACCCATCCATGATGGCGTGATCCCCATTCAACCCCAAGTCCTATCCAGGGTGGACTACCTGGACATGATGGACATCCCTTATTCCACTGAGACCCAAAAGACTATCTGGAAATACGCACACCATCCTCTGTTGCAGCCTCAAGTCCGCTCCCATGTGTGGCGCTGCCTGAGGCGGGTGTATCGTACAGCTGAGCGCTCTAATGCTTTACACTCATCCTGTGTCGTGTGTGGCCAGTATGGAACGCTGTTTCACCGCCTGGAGAAGTGCCCCACCTCTAAAGTAATATGGCGCGAAGTCCAACGTCTGCTAGGCCAGGATCAAACACATCCCTTAAGTCTGTCAAGAGATATGTTTGCTTCATCAATGGCCTCCCCCTCCCACCCTCCCTTCGTGCTCTGGTGGTTGCAATCGCCATGTGGACTATCCACACAGTTGTCTTGGATGCCATCGCTGGATCCATCCCCACCCTCCCTGAAGCTGTCCACAGATTCTGGTCTCATTTGGTGGATCTATTTCAAGCGTGGATGTTTGGATATCTCCCACCACGTCGCCGACAGCTGGTCTCCTCCTGGTTCCCAGTCTGGTTCATCAAATCAGACCCCTTCCTCCACACGTGCTCAATAGTGGCTACGCCCCCTACACACGTTCCCTCCCCCTTCCCATAAGTGGCGTTCCCGCTGGCAACAAGAGATAGCATCGCTTCTCTGGGGTGCCTCCCCTGGTACTAAGTTTTGTCTCGTCTGAGTCATATTCGGAAGTGTCGTCCCATGGTCAGCCTTCCCCGCAATAAAATTTAAAAATTTAAAAAAATAAAAAATTCCTTTGAGAGATTGCCTTAGGGAACTCTGTCCTTAAAAGATTACGCTTGAACTGCATCAAACCAAAAATCAAACAGCCTTAAAAGTCCCTGCCTTCAGAGAGGATGATGAAATACTATAAGCTGGTGCTTTCTGCCAGTTTAAACAAGGCTACCTAGTTATTAACATACCTAATTGAAGAAACCAGCAATAAGAAGAGAAATTTACAAATGCAAATAACATGTCTGCTGTCAGACTTTAACTGGATGGATTCCTCCCAACAATATCAGATTTAAGGTGTCAGTTAGTTGGGCGTGATTGCTGTCTAATCACCTAGGTTGATATTATTTGATGTTATAAAATGGTATTGTTTTACGTTTGGCGAATTACTAGTTCAACGCTGACTCCAAATTTATGTATAATTGTGGGAATTTCCAGAGGAAAACTTATGTTTTTGTTTACAAGCATCTGATAATGGTTTTGCTAACTTTAATCCAAGTTCAGCGCAATCTTATCCCTGCACCAACTGCCATAGAAGATGATTGTAGAATTCTCTGGAGGAAAGCAAAAGTAATCTTTATTAATTATTCAACTATGAATTTGCCACCTAATCTGGAGTACCAGAAACTTATGTAAAGAATGCTCAAAGTATGTTATAATAGAAATTTCATGTATATGACTGAACTGATAACTCATTCCAGGGATTAGTCAACATAATTTTTCGTTTGCAAGACCAGATTGGAAGTAATTTGCTACCATAAAGGACTGCAATTGGTTAAAGTTCTGGCTTGGATGGCTGAGAGGTTTTCATACATTCAGTAGCCTATAGTATAAATAGTCTTTCTTCCCTTAAATTAAAATCGCTTTTTCACCAAATTTTTTACTTAATTGAAGTAGCAAGAGCCACTAAAGTGGATAGAAGTGGTGCTGGAGATCCCCTAAGTAGATAAGGGGTGACATGCCTGTAGTGGGCAACACTGCCAGCTCCCATACCTCCTCCTATGAGGAACTGGCAGGAACCTGGCCAACTGGCTACCAACAACGATGTTCTGGCTGGCCATCAGCCCTGTGGGGTGCAGCGCGGGAGTGCCATAGCCACTCAGGATAGAGGATTGATTTGAGGAAATGCACAGATAGGGTGAATAAAGGTCAGGAGAGTGGGGCAGCATGGATGAGCCTTTGCCACCCAGGATGGGGGCATGAATCGCTGATGTCATGGAAGCAGCTAAGAATTTTACTGGGCGCCCAGTCAGGGTGTGTGAGCTCCCAGTGAAGAGCCCATAATGTTAAAGGCACAGTGGTCCATGTGACTAGAAGAAGGGGAGATCTATTGAGGATGTGAGAAAATTAAATGTTCATTAATGTACCAAAGACCCCCAAGGCAAACCAGATGGTTGCAATGGGGCAACCGCGAGTCTTGCTGGGGCAACCCCCAAGGGAGGGAGAGGTGGGGAGTATGATGAATCCTCCAGGGTTCATGGTTGCTGGCCTTCAGTTTTGAGTAGGTGAGCCCGTGTGCCAGAGAGGGGCAGCACAGGGCCCACCATGCGGGCGGGGTGCTGTTAAAGGGGAAAATGGACCCATGACAAACGTTAGGGCTGAGCCCCCCTTGGGCGGGGGCTCCAGAGCCCTCAGGTGGGTGGGACTAGCGGTGGATGATCCAGGTGCAGGGGCCAAGCTTGCGGGCATTGGGGTGGGGGCGCCCTGAGGCTGCTCCAATAGGGGAGCAGTCTCAGAAATCCCAGCAGTAAAGTGAATGGATGGGTTTGCATTAGTTGGGTACACAAAAATGGATGGAGAATTGACTCCATCATTGAGAATGAGGCGGTTTACAGAAGATATCCACCGCCGCATGGCAGGGTTGAGCAACCAGATGACTCATTTGGCGATCATCAGGATGATTATTTGGGTGGCAGCATGCTTTGCTGGATTGATCAGTGGAATTTTGTAAAAACAAACTGGAGGAGTAAGCAGCAAGGCGTTTGGGGTATTTGGCTTTATTTTAGCGCAAAGTGCGGGAAGAATATAGAATGAACTGACAACTGCTCCTCAGCAGGGCAGTTGCCTTAAGTATTGGGAGAATCGCATGGTGGGGATGCTGGGGATTAGGTGATTGGGGATCGGTGATGAGGTTTGGTTGGCTGATATGGGGGTAAGGGATGCCCAAAATATTGGCAAAAATCAAAAAAAACTTTTGCTAATTTAAATTTCTTGGGGCCAGACCAGGGTGAAGGTACCAATCTAGGCCTTGACCATTTGAGTCAGGCTGTTCGCATGGTTCAGATTTTCTCAGATTTGTCCCAGGGGGTTGTGGCCCTGGTGCTCATTCATCCACAACCTGGTTCAAAATCTCAAACTGATTGTTTACACAATCAAAACTTCCCAGATCCATACCGGGGGTAGGGGCAATTAGTCCAAGTCACTTGTAGCCTGGTTCTGAACCTGAATCGAGTTCTGATATGATTTTCAGACCTGGCCAGTCTGGACTGGCTCCATTAGCCCAGAATTTGCAGACTGAGCTCCATTACTAGTGCTGGCTATTTCCTCAAAATTTTGGTATGTTTTCCCTGGTTAGTGAGGGGTCACAGGGGCACGCCCATGGCCCTTAGCCTGCATAATCTCCTGGCAGGTCCCCTCTATTAATCTTGCCAGGGTTGAGGAGGGGGAGGGGAGAGATCTGATTATCTCTAGTAGGAAGGGCAGTCACCCTGCGCTCATCAACCATGTGTGCCAGGTCGCTCAACTGCGACAGGGGGTCTACTTGGGCCTTTTGGCCCCTTTTTGTCCGAAAGGGATGCTGCTCCCTATCCCGTTGTAGGGGCTGGTCCCCAAGACTTACACTACCCTTTCCTTTTTTGACTGGGAGGAGGCCCCCACCTGGGGCATGGACCAGGGCATAGTTTTGTGCCTCTCTGGGAGCTTTATGGCTAGGATGGCTGCGATCTTCTGGGGGGACGGGGGGCTTCTGGGTGGGAGTTGTGTAATTCATCTATCAGGTCCTTACAATCTGTGCAATTGCGTGCACTCACCCAACTGTTCTCATAAGTGGGGTAGCCTTTCCAGGCAACCAGGTATTGAACGGATCTGCGGGACCTCCAGGAATCCAGGATAGCCTCCACCTCCACTTCCTGGGATTCCCTAATGAGGATTGGCTCTGGTGATGTTGGCCTTTCCCCTTTGAAGGGGGTCAGGAGTGAGGTGTGGAAGATGTTATGCTGCTTCATGTGAGTGGGCAGCTTCAAATGATAGGCTCCATTGCCTAAGTCTTTCTCCACCTCAATGGGGCCAGAGCGTTTGGCTGCAAGCTTCTGGGTGGGGGCTTTTAAGGAAAAATTGCGGGTGTCCAGCATAACGAGAGAGCTGACTTTGATCTCGTGTCCAGGGAGGCGCTTCTGGTCAGCAAACTTTTTGTAATCCTTGATGGACTTTGTCAAATGTTCACAAACCATGTTGTGTGTCTCGCGGAGTGCACACATGCGGTCTTTGGCTGCAGGGACTGCTGAGAAGAGATGGAGGCCAATTTGGAAGGAGTTGTTGTAACCCAGGGTGGCCTCAAAGGGGGATAGGTTGGTCGAGGAGTGGAGTAAATTGTTATATGCAAACTAGGCAAGGGGCAGATCCTTGGCGCAAGTGTCCTGTGAGGCTGTTGCATAACAGCACAGGTACTGCTCCAGTACCTGGCTCACCCGCTCAGTCTGCCCATCGGACAGGGAGTGGTAGGCAGTAGATCTACAGGGCTTGATGCTGAGGAGGGTTAGCAACTTTTCCCAGAACTGGGCGGTGAACTGGGGTCCCCTGTCACTCACTATCTCTTTGGGAGACCAAACGTGGCAAAGACATGATTGACAAATAAGTTTGCGGTCTCCACCGTGGCAATAGAGGAGAGGCAGGGGATGAAGAGCGCGAACTTGGTAAATCGATCAATGACTACCATGATAGCATCTGAGCTATTAGAGGGGTGAGCTTCACAATGAAGTCCACTGAGACTGAGGTCCATGGGCCTTCCGCCTGCTGCAGGGGGTACATCAACCCCTTTCCCCAGAACAGTCTGATTTTGCCCAGGTGCAGGTTATACAGCGGGAGATCCAGGAGGGAATGTCCTTTGAGGACCCTGGACAATTATAAGCTCTCTTTACGAGATCTGCGCACTTCTTGATGCCGGGGTGCCTAACAGTCTGGGGGACATGGTGTTCCTCAATAACACAGTTGCATAGAGATGGGGGGACCCAAACCTGATCGTGGAGCCAGATGGTTTCCTTCCACAAAGTGTATGGGGCTCTCCTCTTACTCAAAGACTCTAGGTCAGTATAAAGCTCTAACCCTTTGGGGCAACAGGTCTGGGCAGCAAGGACGCGGAGGAGGAGTGGGGCGTCAAGGGTAAGGTCGGCAAAAGCTACTGTCAGGGGGGTCAAGGAGAGGATTTTGGAGGGGGGCACTACAGTTGTAAGCTCTAACAGGTCCTCTCCACCATTGGGTGATAGAGATGGGTTCTGGCTGAGCATGTTTGACAACACATTCAGGGGGCCTTTTATGAATTCATATTTAAAATGAAGCCCACATAGGTCCTGGTATGTGTGAGTTTGCCGGTGCCCCAACTTCTGGGGTTTGCAGTAGTATAGTAATGCCTTATGGTTGGTCCAAATGGTGATTTCGTGCTGGGCACCCTGCAGGAGGTATCGGCAGTGGGTGAGTGACCACACCACTGCCACTAGCTCCTTGTCATATATTGGCCATGCTTGTTCTGTGGAAGTGAATTTTCAGGAGTAGTAGGCCACTGGGTGCTCAACCCCCTCATGCTCCTGTAGCAGCATGGCGCCCACCACCACCTACGAGGCGTCACAGGCTACAATGAAGGGGTGGGAGGTGTTGGCATGCCGCAGGACTGGGGCAGTGAGTAAAACCTCCTTGATAGATTCGAAGGCCTGGTGGCAATCTGGGGACCACTTGAAGGGGGCGTTCTTCCCAGTGAGGGGTGAAGGGGTGCCACCAGTTGGGCGAGGGCTGGGAAATTTTTTTTTAAGAAGGTGATGGTGCTGAGGAAACTGCGAATTTGTTTCTGTGTAGTAAGGGTATGCTAATACTGGATTGCTTCGAGCTTAGAGGGGGAACAGCATATCTATCCTTCAGGATGAGGTTACCTAAGGAAGGTCACTTCATCCCAGAAAACCCATACTTTGAGGGTTTTATGAAGAGCCCTGCTTTGTGGAGGGCTGCCACCACTGCTTCTAGATCCTTGGCGGTGTTTCTATGGGGTAGGGGAGTGGATCAGAATATCATCAATGTAGACTACAGCACATGAGAAGTGCAAGTCTCCAAGCGCATCATTGATAAGGCGTTGGAAGGTGGCCAGAGCGTTCTTCAGTCCGAAGGGCATCGCTCTGAATCAAAAAAGACCCCGGCGGGTGCAGATAGCTGTGAGCCACTCTTGTCCTCTCACCACCCTCACCTGATTAAAGGCGTTCACCAGATCCAACTTTGAGAAGACCCAGGATTTGGCAATGGCTTAGGCGATGGTTTACTTTAAGGGCAACGGGTAGGGGTCATGGATGGTGATGTTGTTGAGGTGGCCATAGTTGACTCAAGGGCGCAGGGTGCCATCTGATTTCCAAGCAAAAACTATGGGGGAGGCGACAGGTGAAGATATCTTGATAAGCCACCCCTTCTCTAACATCTCGTCTAGACAAGTCCCCAAAGCCTTGTCCTTTTCCTCAGTGTAAGGGTAGAGGGGCAGTTAATCTTGACTAGATCGACTGTCAGCTGAAATGTTTGGTCATATTCAGAGTGTAGGGGAGCTTGGAAGCCAGCGACATGTCAAAGATGGACTTATAGGGGGTTAGGAAGGGCAGGAAGTCCGAAGGGAAGTCAATAGGAGTGGGATCCGGGGGGAATAGAGCTGAGGGATGTGTCAAGGGGAGAGTTTTCAACAAGGGAAACTCTCCACTCAACTTGAGATTTGAGAACAACAAGGAGTTATTTGCAAGAGTAATGCGGACCTGCTGTCGCCACCACCAGCACACCCCCAAGATCACGGGGTAGAGCAAGTCCTGTACGGCTGAGAAGTGGTCACTAAACCCAAAGTTGTGAATGGAGAAGTGCAATGGGCGTCAGACGCGGTAAGATTTCATGGGTTCTGATGAGGCGTCCAGGACCAATGAGGCTTTTTCCATTGCCAGGTCCAAGGAATGTGCCACACTGAGGTCAACAAAGTTGCCTGATGCTCCGGTGTTGAGGAAGGCTTGCACGGTAAATTCACCTGACTCTGAGGGGAAAGAGATAGGGAACAATAAGTAGGCTTGATCCTCTTTATTGGGGTGGGTGAGAGGGAGGGCAGCCAAGGAGGGGGCATGACCCATCATCAGAAGAGATTGACTGAGAGGCGCCGGGCTGGTCTGTAACTGGGGAGGGGTTTCTGCTTCATCCTTTTCCCAAATGGGGCAGCGAGGGTTGATGCATATGCCCGCTCCACTCTCTTTGAGGGGTGCATCCGAGTTAACTTGGGGGTGATAGCGCCAGGATGGACAGGCACTGAACTCTGAGGAATTGAGGACCTACTCTACTAATCCAGGGTGAGAGCAGGGGGTTGCAGCAGGCAGGGGCTCTTCTTAGGTGAGGGTACCAAGGTGGGTACAGAGTGGGCGCAGAGGGCGGCAAGGTCTGGGGCGCTTCCCTTGGCGCGACCACTGGCAGGGGGAGAGGGGTGGCATGCAGCATCTCACAAGCTTCGACAGCACACATGGGGGTATGGAAAGGCTTGGCCCCAATTGTGCGAGCCACAGAGAATGCGATTTCTAAGGACCCAGGGAGGGGGTCCCAAGATGCATGGGCAGCCACAGTGGGGTTCAAGGCAGCTCGGAAGGCAGAGATGGCGATTTCAGTAGTGATGGGCACAGTGGGGGCCAGGACTGTGAAGGCTTCGATCAGGGAAGGTAGGTCTATGGCTGTCTGTCCTAGTGTGAAGAGATGGAGGATGCGCGCCAGTCTAGACTCATGGGCCTGGACTGCTGAAGTGACCAGCATCAGTAGGGGAATGGGGTTCCCAGACTTAGCAACAGAGAAAAGCACTCCCCTGACCTGGTGGCAGGCATCCCCATCTAGGGCGTCAAGGAGAGCTACGCTCTGCTGGGCATCAGAGGGAAGGGGAGATTTCCCCCATCAGCAGTGAAGCGCACCTGAAATTCCGCCAGGACACCCAGGATTTAGTCGGCCACCTCATCAGAAGGGATAGGGGGGACTCCCAACCCTATCATGTTAACTGATGGGGTGACACTTGTTATCAGGGATTGGCGGGGCAGGGACCAGGTCAACACAAACTGGCGGCATACTCGGATGAATGAGGCAGCCAACCAGCAGGAGAAGGCCAGGTCGCAAAGAGAGAGTAAGTTTAGGGTAAGGGCTTAGGCCAATGCATCGCCAGTGCTAGCGAGGAGGGTGGAGAAGGTGAGGTTATTGGTTAGTTCATTATGTCATGGAAGTGGCTGATAGGAATTATACTGGGCTCCCATTCAGGTGTGTGAGCACCCAGTGGAGAGCCCAAAATGCCAAGGTCACAGCGGTCTTTGTGATTAAAAGAAGGGGAGATCTATTGGGGACGTGAGGAAAGTAAATGTTCATTAACATAAAAAAGGCCCCCAAGGCAAACCAGATGGTTGCAATGGGGGCAACCGCGAATCTTGTGGGGCAACCCCAAGGGTGGGAGAGGCGGGGAGGATGACAACTCCTCCAGGGTTCGCGGTTGCTGGCCTTTGGTTTTGAGTAGGTGAGTCCGTGCACCAGAGAGGGGTGGCATAGGGCCCACCATGTGGGTGGGGGTGCTGTCAGAGGGGAAAATGGACCCGCAACCTATATTAGGGCTGAGCCCTCCTTGGGATGAGGTGCTCCAGAGCCCTCAGGTGGGTGGGACTAGCGGTGGATGAGCCAGGTGCAGGGCCAAGCTTGCGGGCATTGGGGTGGGGGCGCCCTGAGGCTGCTCCAATAGGGGAGCAGTCTCAGAAATCCCAGCAGTAAAGTGAATGGATGGGTTTGCATTAGACAGGTACACGAAAATGGATGGAGAATTGACTCCATCATTGAGAATGAGGCAGTTTACAGCAGATATGATCCACCGCCACAGGGCAGGGTTGAGCGACCAGATGACCCATTTGGCAATCATTGGGATGATTATTTGGGTGGCGGCGCGCTTCACCAGATCAATCAGCAAAATTTTGTAAAAACAAACAGATAGAGTCCACAGCAAGGCATTTAGGGTGTTCAGCTTTATTTTTAGCGCAAAGCGTGGAAAGAATAGAGAATGAACTGACAACTGCCCCTTGGCAGAGCAGTTGCCTTATGTATTGGGAGAATCGCATGGTGGGGATGATGGGGATTGGAGGAATGGGGTTTGGTTAGCTGATGGGTTGAGGGATGCCCAAAATCTTGGCAAAAATCAAAAATAACTTTTGCTGATTTTTCCAAATTTTGGGGCCAGACCAGGTAATGGTACCGATCTGGGCCTTGACCATTTGAGTTGGGCTGTTCACACAGTTTGGATTTCCCAGATTTGTCTGGGGGCTGTGACCCTGGTGCTCGGTCATCTGCAACCTGGTCTGAACTCTCAATCTGATTGTTTATGCGATCCAAACTTCCCATAACCATTATGGGGGGTAGGGGCAATTGGTCTGAGTCACTTTTAGCCTGGTTCAGAACCTGAACTAAGTTCAAATCTAATTTTCAGACCTGGGCAGTCCAGACTAGCTCCATTAGCCCAGAATTTGCAGACCAGGCTCTGAGACTAGCCCTGGCTATTTCCTTAAAATTTTTGGTATTTTTCCCTGGTAAGTGAGGGGTCCCAGGGGGCGCCCATGGCCCCTGGCCTGCATAATCTCCTGGCAGGTCCCCTCTATTAACCTTACCATGGTTGAGGAGGGGAGGAGAGATCTGATTATCTCTAGGAGGAAGGGCAGTCACCCAGCGCTCATCAACCACTTGTGCCAGGTTGATCAACTGCAACAGGGGGTCCACTTGGGCCTTTGGGCCCCTTTTTGTCTGAAAGGGATGCTGCTCCCTATCCATTTGTAAGGCTGGTCCCCAGGACTTACAGCTGGGGCACATCAAGGACCCTGGGTCGAAGCAAAATCGCTGGTTTGCTGTATTGGTGGGTTATTTGTGGACTTGTAGGGGTTGGTATGCCTATGAAGGCAAAACAGCAAGGGTTAGCTAGTCTCCATAATGGTTTGCCTGGAACACTAGCAGAGCCCACTGTTTGAAAATGATTTTCCAACACCTTCTTTGGTGCCCATTGCAATTCCCTGCACCGATGCTCCTTGCTATTTCACCAATCAAATAGCTACCAAAAATTTTGAGTTCCCATCTCTATTCCCTTTTCTGATGCTTCTTTGTATTTTTCTAATGAATGGCCAACTTGAATGCCCAAGAGCCCATCTCAGTTATCTGCGTCAAAGCGCCTCAATTTTCTAGTGATGGGCTTAAAAATCAAAGCCATCTAAGCCCAACAAGAATAATATAAATTTAATTTTGTGGCTGTGATGGAACCTCCCAACAAGTTAAATAAAGCAGCCAAAGCCTTTACTGCCTCGCCGCTCTTCATTCTGATGCAAAGCTTCAGCTGCTCAAACCAAGTTAGCTGTTTTAAATAATTTGGTGCAAAATTCTTTATCTTTGGCTGATGAGACTGAAAAATCTTGATGAAACACTTAATTAGCTGAACCATTAAACCTTGAGACCAATGTAACCCTCTCCTACACTTTATAATATTTAAAACTCTTTATTTATCATTAATATTTATTTAATATTAAAATTTTAAGATCTGCTGCAAACGTCAGAGAATTAAAATTCCCTGAAAAAAAAAACTTAGTACATTTTAAGGATTTTAAGAAGCTGCCACCTGACCTTTTTCATAAGTTACCGCCAAACTTTTCTCAATTTCTCATGCCTTTGTCTACCTGCAATATGTCCAATCAATATACCTTAATATTAATTACCAATTTTTTCTTTCATCCTGATAACACATTCAAGCTAATTTAGAGTTAAAGAATAAAATAAACAGCTCAGAAAAACCAACAAACAACAATCCACTAATTCCTCAGACCAACTGCCCGCTGCTCCAAATTGGGGCAGTGGCAAAACCCCCCTAGGATTTTCCACCCAGCGGGTAAATGCGTTTGAACCAGATCAACCAGCCCCCCAATCCCTTGGGTTGATACATTCCCCCAAGGATCTTGCCCTCCACCTTGCATGTTCTCAAACAGTGCCTCATAGCCCCATTGTGCTCCCCCAAAGCAAGATATGATTTGTCCTCTGGGTCCTATATGAAAACTTATTCCCATACAATGATAAACAAATAATTGATTAGCCCCAGTGCTTATGCAGCCTGCAGGCTTTATTGACTTCCGCCCCTACAAGGGGCACCTTAACCTCAGCTTCACTTGCATAGCTGATGCTGCAATTGAAGCCAACGTTCCCCTGAGGCTCCAGGAAACCCCCAGACCAACCACTTGCACCCAGTTTCCTGATGACACCACTCTTGTGGTTAAAATTTCAGGCCTCCCCACCCACCTCCAACCAGAATCCTTATACAGCAAAATATTAGTTGGGGTGTCAGCATATGGTGCTTACCCCATTTTACAATTTGTGATTCCCAAAAGGAGCCAAATGACTAGAAGGCCCTTGCACCTTTACAACTATATGTTTGATATCAAATGGCATTGCCATTTTAAATACCACTCGCACTGTTGTCCCCTCTGCCCCTGTCAACCCTTTATGTGGCAAAGTATATAAGGGGCACACGATCTTCCCCATTTTCTTCACCCTAAACCACTCAAAGTGGCGCTGCCCCACCATAGCCTGAGATGGAGCCAACACGCTCAACTTTCACCACGATGCTCACATAGTCAACATCAAAACCTTTTTTGAATGGGGCACAATTCTCCCCCATCCACTTGAAATGGTAGATGCAACTGCCACAGTTTCAACAAATAAGGGACTGTAATGGTAAACCGCCATTCCTATTTCAACTATTTAGGAGCCAGCATGGACCCCAGTAATTCCAAAAAAAACCCACCCAGCCACCCAAATTCAGCCCACCCATATGCTGATCAACCTATCATCCTCAACCAAGATCCCTGGGATTATTTGGAGGAAGTTGATGATTTGAGAAATCCCATCCCTGACTCAGTCGAGGCCCTATAGGTATCAAAATGTACCTAAACGCAGAATATGCAGCTCAATTTCTAAAACACTGCTATGCTTTATGCTCAGATGCGGATAAATTTTGAAGTAACTACTAAAAAACCAAATAGGCAGTTGCCTCCCCTGATTGTTGCCCCTCCAAAAGGCCATAGCAAAATCAGTTGCACTTTTATCTAAGGGAGTACCCGCACCTAGCCTTTCCCCATGCAACAAATTCATAAAAAGAATTCCTTCAGTCCAAAAGTTGCTCACAAGGAAGTACAAGAAGTTGTGATGGTCACAAAATTTGGCCCCAGGACCTGCATTACCAGCAACAACATTTCCAATTTTACCATGGTACCCAAAGTTCGCCTTGAGGCTGAAAAAGCCATTTCTGAATATATCACAACCCTCCTCATAACTAAGTTTTAGCTTTCTGAGCCACTTTAGTACCTCAACCCACATTTTGAGAATGCACCCACGCTTGTGCTCTCGGCGCTCTGCCATACACTGTCCAACACAGAGGAGGAAGAAGAGCCTCCTGATCCCACCTCATCCCCTACCATGAACACATAGCAATTTACCGCATCTGACCTGGTTGATTAGTTTTAGTTTTTTATTTTTATTTTTTGGATTTGGTTGAGTGATCCGTTTATCTCTTTCTGTTTGTTTAAATTCCAGCATAGTTTTTTTGCTTCTCGGAGTTGGAAAATGTCCATCTTCAGGTCAGCTTGCCTCATTTGGAAAAAAATATTAATTACTAAATTCAAGCTGATTAGTGGTTACTATATAAACCTAATCCGTGAAGAAAACTACCTTGGATTGATTGATACCTATGATTCAAGCTCTAAAGCCAATTTAAATCCAAACTTAATGCTTTTATTTACATGGGGAAGGTCGACCAGGGGACAAGCACTTCTGATATAATGAGAAAACTAATGAAATTTGAAAACTAAAGACACCCCAGAGGGTCAAGGCCCCTCCTGTTGTCTCCAGGATCACCAAGATTAGGACGGTAGGGAAGGGGAGTAGTGCTGGCTTATTCTTGGATGGAGCATTTGTGAAGGAAAGGATCAACTTTTAGGAACCATATGGTGAACCATGTGTTGATTGTCCTTCTGTTATGGGGGTTATATGTTAAACAGCCATGCTTGGAAATGTTCCAATATATGGCTGTGGAAGCGATGAATGGTTTCTTGGATTGTTGGCGTTGCTCCTGTGAACGATTCCAGTACCATTGTATGTATCTTCCATAGTGCTATTGCTACTATTAGCGCCCTGAGAGATGGGTGGATAGGAGAGTCCATGTTTATAGCGAACATGTTCCTTGCTAGGCTGAATGTATGTCCGTTTTCTTGGCGGAAAAGGCGCATGGCCTCTTTCCATACAGCCACTGATGTTGGGCATTGTTCTAAACGGTGAGCTAGGCTTCCATGCTGACCACATATTGCACATGATGTATGATTGGAATTTGACCGTTCAGCTGTTTGGTATACTCTCCTCATACACCTCCATACATGTGCTCTTATCCTGGGTTGAAGTAGAGGGTGATGTGTGTATCTACTTACTCTTCTTTGGGTCTCCAGGTTGTATGGTATGTCCATAAAATCCAGGTAATATATCCTGACTATGGTATTTGGGCTTTTTCTTATTATATTGTCTGTGACTATTTGATCATTGATCTCCTGTATGTGAGTTAGCCTTGGGCGTCCTCAGTAACTGGTTTGATCTTTTATGTGAATCCGCCATGTCGCTCTTTTCATGGCTAGGAGAGACGTCTGAAGTGTACAGGAGTGCCGTGTGGTCCTGCAGCTGTGAGATGGGATGCCAGATATTTGATTAATGTGTTTGGTGTTCTGGGTTTCTTTGTTGTAGTGCTCATGTGAAGTTATATTTTGCTGTTCTGGCCCAGTGTGTATCTGGAAGCTCTGGGCAAATCACCTGAGTTATCCAGGATCCCAGTATATGGGTTGCTTGCTCTACGTAATTAGTAAGCCCCATACCTCCATTCCTTCTAGAGCCAAATAGGGTTTCAAGGCGTAAAGGGGGTTGTGGTTGGACCATAGCCATCCTTGTAATAGGGAGTGGACTATGTTGAAGAAAGATGGTGAGAAAGCGATTGCATGGGCCGTGAACCATATGATTGATAGAATCATCGAGTTGGCTACATGACCCTTCCTGTTAAACCTGTTTGGTGTCCATGTAAGGAGGCAATGCGTTTTGTTATTTTGTCTAATAATTGACTTTCCATCATGGAATTAGCGTAGCCTCATGCTTCCAACCATACTCTCAAGTGACGAACAGGTCCAACTGTTGGCTTGGTGATGAATGGAAGTTTCAGTGAGGTCGTTGCTAACTTCCGCCTCCTATGTCTGGTCAGGAGTCTTGATGTTGTACTAGCTTGTTGGCCCTATGTAGATGGCATCCACTGGGTCTGATACTTTCCCAGGAGTATAATTTCAGTTTTCTCAGTGTTAAGTGATGCGTTACTTATGGCTGAATAGTCTTGTATTATCTTCTCAATTCTGCAAGCGTCTTGATTGTTGGATATGCTCACCAAACAATCATTAGAGAAGGCCATCATTTTGACTGGTGGATAGGCCCTTGACGTTGATTCTGAGCCGAGTGTTTGTATTTCAGATTAAGAGGTCAAGGCTAAAGTTGTAGAGTAGAGGGCTTAAGGGGTCTCCTTGTTTTAGTCCTCTATGTGGGATAACTGGGTTGGTTAAGAAGCCTGCTCTCCGCACAGCCAATGTTGCAGACTCTGTAAACAACATTACATAGTTTATGAATCTATTTGGAAGCTTGAATTTTTGAAGGCAGGCTCTAAAATAGGTCCAGTTCACCCTGTCATATGCCTTTTGTTGGTCTAAAAAGACAAGTGCTCCTGAGGTTTTGGACTGGCAGACATCTGCAACTTTGTGGATGTGTAATTCTTGGGGAACATCCTTTAGCTCTCGATCAGGTCACCTTCCTGTTCCCAAATAAAAAGACACCAAAGAGGATGGTGGTACCTCTCATCACTCAGGGCAATCTCGCTCACGTAGTAGATGAGCAATGGGTGACAGCCCTTCCACTTCTGATCCCACCCCCAATACCTACACTCACCTTGGCAGAACTGTTGTGGGGAATCAGTGAAATTTATGCTGAGATTACTGAATTGAAATTGGCTGGATCTAATTTGGGTGGTAATCTGGTTGATGGCTGAAATTCGGATGGCTGTAAAAGTATGAATAATGAGATATTGGCCAGATCTCCTGACAGCTCCAATTCGATCACTAAACCAGTAGAACAAATATTGGTGCCATTGACAAGGGTTTGAAGCCCTCTGATATTAATTTGGGCGTTGCACCTGATGTGCTGCTGTTGACTGAACAAATGGTTAAATGACTGAGTGCAGGTGGGTTGGCTGCCCCAAACCCATTCCCGACCAAATGGACCCATCCCTATATGGGATGGCCTTGGGGGATTCCCATTGCTCGTTGGGCCAAATACCATTGTGCAAACTTTCAGAAATGTAGACAAGCCTTGGTTTAGATGTTTAAGAGGTTGAACTGACAGAGACTCATCCCACCGGCAAATTTTGTGATGTCAGTTCCCAAAGAATAAACCCGCCCATTCCCGAACAATTTGCCAGTTAGGTCAAATTTGTGGGACCTAACCACGTCCTGTCACTACCCAATTGACCACTATTTAATCAGTTGCATGGCACTGAGATAATTGTTGGTCAATTTTCTTACATTCCTTTCAAAATAAAATTTTACCAAAAAAACTAAATTTTTATTTTCACTTTCTGACTGCATCCCAGATGGCAACTCCCTGGTGGCCCGCTGCCCCGCACTCCAGGTGGGCTTAACCAATTCTTTTTGGTCACTATGGCTCCCTCCATCACCATTTGGGCTTAGTGAGTCCGATATTTTTGGCTCTACAACCCCGTTCTTATGAACTTCTGACAGCAATACAGGAGGATATTATGGCCCTATGTCCATCAATGAGAAGTAATAATCCATATCCTTATCACCCCCAATGAGATGGCCTCACATGCCAAGAATCTCGTCAAAACTATCCAAGTAATCCCACCCCTGCAACTAGAACCACTGAGTTGGGAATGAGTTCAGTGTGGTTTGTCATCAGGATATTCCTCACCCTGTTATTGCACCACCACTTCGTGGTATCACATTTTCAGGCTCCATATCAAGTCATATGGTCGGCAATGCCTCTGGCATTCTGGCTTGTTTTTTTGGGTGCTCACGCATCCTGACAGGCAGGCCGGTCTAGACTTCTTCTGCCGTTTCCATGACATGATGTTGTCCCATATGGATCTTCTTGGGACAAATCCATATTTTGATGGGGATATCGCATCAGTTGCAATTTCTCCTAGTCATTTAGCCATAATTTTTGTGAAAATTTTTATATCTGTGTTTGTTAGGGAAATTGGGCGCCAATTGGAGAAGTCTAATCTGTCTCCCTTCTTGAATAAAGTGACTGTGTAGGCTTCTTTGTCTCCAGATAGAAGGCATGTTTCCATAGTACATTTGTTCATTGAAGCTAGAAGAATGTTAGAGATGTTAGTAAAATATTTTTATAAAATTCATAGGAAATCCCATCAGGTACAGGGCATTTCCCTCTTGGTGCACCGCGTACTACTTCCCATAATTCCTCACGTAATATTAGGGTAATTAAATTGTTATTTTTAACTGTTGTGTCAATACGTGTGCTTCTAAGGAATTTTTTGATTTTTTTTCTGTTTTGACCAGCTCAGATTTTACAATTTTGTATAAAACCAGTGCACTTTGTTCACAACTTCTTTGGGTGTTTTTTCTATGGATTTGTCCAGTTGATGGACCTGTGTACAAGCTATCATATTTTTCCTGGAATGGAATCATCATAAGAAGTAGCTCGAGCAAGTTTCTCCATCTCTTATGCTTTTGCCTTTCTATTGGACTCCAACTCAGTGTTGGTGTTCACAGATCAGGATATTTAGCCGAGCAGAAACCTCTGCCCATTTGCGACCCCATCCATGGCTGTATACCATTCTTAGTACGTTGTTTTCTAGATGGTCAATTTCAGCTAATGTGTGTTTGATAATGGCTGAAACTTCCCTGTGTCTTCTAGACGATGTATGTTTAATTTGTTGGGTTGTTTATTTTTTGAAGTTTTCCCAGGTGGTTAGTGGGTCCAAGCAAAAAAAGATGTTTAAAAACCTGGGTTGAGGAAATTTCCTCCATCCAGGTTATAGTTCTGAGTTGGCTAAACTTTCTGGGCGTATTCTGCACCATCTGGGTGCTTGGGTACTTGGTTCCGCCAGTTTGTAAGACACTGAAACAAGCTGATGGCTAGAGAATTCTATTTTTGAATTTGGTGAAGGAAAATTATTGGTGCAAGTATTAGGTCTACCCTAGACATAGAGACATGTGTGCCATTGTGTACATGTGGGTGTGTTATGTTTTGTAGCTGGGATTGCCTTTTTGGCAGTGGATCATATAGTTCAGGGTGGCCTTTAGTAGACGAAGTTCCACTTGCCCTTCTGGTATCTCCGTTGTGTGTGACCATCAGTCTGTTTCTGGGTTAATCTAGCAGTTCCTGTCTCCCATGAAAAAGTGTTTGCTGGTAGATTTAGTTGTGTAAGGGCTGTGAGAAATTCTCTTTGTTCCTGTGCACCATTTGGGGCGTACACACTGGCGATTGTGTGCACTTTGGTGTGCCATGAGAATGTTACAGCGAGTATGCGGCCATCAAGAGAATAAATTTTTATTAATAAATTTAAAGTTTTGGTTCACGCTTACTATCACCCCACAGTGAAGCAACCAAAATGATATTGTTGGAAGGAGCATTTTTCCAATGCCTTCGTTTTTTTTCCTGTGGACAGTGGGTTTCATGCACCGCCAAGATATACACAGGTGGGTTTCATAGGAGACTCAACTTCTTGGCCCAGGATGTTAAGGCCTTGAGTCCCGCTATGTTAAGCTCCCCTATCTCTACTGAGACGCCCAATGCACCTCAGGAGTGGTTAGCAGGGCCTCCCAGCCCTAATACCTCGCTCACATTGCTCTCCACTGCACCTCTTTTGCGGAGAGCATAACCATGAGTAGGAGTTGAGGTGTATTCTGCCCCTTTCATCACCGCAGTTTTCACTCCTTTCTTGGCTTTGCTTGGTTTTCAAAATTTATTGCAGTGCACTAGTGGATTTTTATTGGCCACATTGTTTTCTTGCGCATTCCATTGTTGATTTTTCTTCTCAATTGGGTTAAAATTTCCACAATATCTGAGGGTGCACTGAACCCCAATTTTGCTGCATTCATTTCTGAATCAGGTTCCACCGAATTCAAACTGGTCAGATTGGGTGTATGATTTTCTGCGGGATCTGATTGGTTCATAAACTTGAATTCCCCCATGTCTTCCTGGATCTGCTCTGGTAATATGGTTGATTCTGCCAAGGCCTTTGCCTTGGCCGCATCAGCTTGCGAGCTTGTTTGGCCATTTTTTGATCTTTTGGGGAAATATGGTCAATTATTTTATATTGTCCGTGTTCTCCCCAGTTGAAGGCCTGTGTAGTATCCATGATTTTGGCGTACTCTGAGTCATCTTCGCCCATTTTCTCCTCACAGAATTCCACTTCTCTCAGGCCTTCTTTGATGGGGCAAGCATAAATCTTGTGCCCAAAAACCTAGCAGTGGTTGCAAATGAGGTAGCACTTTCCACTGTTGCATGGAACAACTGGGATTTTTTCCCATCAAATGTGAAGGATGCAATGTGGGGTATTTTTGTAATATCCTCTACTACATCCTGGTTCAGTGAAATTTTTGCTATTGCCTTCCCCATGCTAAAGGTCAGCATTAGTTGAAATTGTTGCATTTTGAATTGTTTAGTTTCTCTATGAGCTTCTGAGCCTTCTCAGAGATGTCTTTTGACTACTTTGCACACCTGTGTAGTTGGAAGATAGTAAAAATTGATGAAAATGTCTTTGGATTCTGTCCAACGAGTGCGTTTGGTCAGAACCAATTGCTGTCTGTTGGTAAGGTTGATTACCACTCTGACCTTTGCTGCTTCATTCACTTCTTCCGTGGTTTTGAACCCAAGGTCTACCCAACCTCTGCGGATAGTATGGGTTGTTAGGTACACCGCATGTGGTAAAAGTTTTTGTTGGGCTTTGCTGAACTTTTCCCACATTGTCAGTGTTTCTACGCCCAGGAAAACTCATATCCCATGTTCCACTGATGATAGTAGTTGTTATTGGGATACTTCCAAATAGCTGCAATATTTTACTAAAAAATTTGACAAAACCTTCAGGATGTGCAACCTTGGGTTTTTTATTTTTGCTTAGATTTTTGTTTGTATCTGTGCGCTTGGTACCTTTGGGCGGTGCAGGTCCAGGTCCACTGCCCTTTACCGCGTTTGCCCAGCTCTTTACCTTGTTATTCATTCTAATCTTGCCTGGTGTTGATTGTCAAATTACGCTGTTTAAATTGAATTGAAATTACTAAAAGTGATAGCAATTGGAAAGAAAATCTTCCAAACTTAATTCTTATAATCAATAATTATTGCTTAAAAGTTGATTTAAAGTTTCTAGGTATCCAATTTTAAGATTTAACTACATGATTTAATTGTTAAAGGAATTTCTCTCTTATTGCAATCACTTTTGCAACTTATTCAATTCAAGTCTGATTCTAGTTTGATAATATCACAGAGGATATTAGTCTGCGCCCATGTCAGGGAGCAGTTGGGCAAGTAAGGTAAGAGGAGCAGGTGGTAGGCCCGCGGCCTCAAACATTTGAAAACGCCCTGGAGAAACCGGTGGAATAGAAATATATAAAAAACTGGCGGTCACTATTTCCCTGGAAATCCTCACTTGGCAAGTGCGATGTAACCAGTACATCAACACGCTGCACTCCCAACCACTCTTGTCAGTGGAATACGGAGTCTGTGTGTTTCTGGACATCCAACAAACAGCTTTATGGGAAAAATTTTGTGGGGATGTGCAACTTTTTTCCTGACTGTGGTGTATGTTGCACCTCACTCCATGTCATGCAGTTGGCTGGACCTCGGTTACAAAAACAAGGAGGCAGCAGACGAAGCTACTGCAGTGTGAATAGTGATTGTCCTCCTCGAAGGGCAACAGGTCATCAAAACCAAACACACCAGAGGGAAAAAATTTAACCAAATCTTCCTCACATTTGACTTTTTGCCTACTAAGGTAAAATGTGCCATTTTGGAGCAGCACTTGAAAGATGGTCTCACCATATATGGCGAAATACAATCTTTTGAGATGCAATGCTTTATGCTGATGCCACACCTGTGCACCGGAAAAGCCATCACAGTTTTGACTTCAACTGAGGAGATTATGAAGGACCTAACCCAGATCCTGCACTCCACATATATCAATATTGAAGGGCATACCACCCACCCTTTCCGGGTAATTGTGGACAGCGCGCCCCCCATCTGCACCCACTGTGATGCATTCGGCCATAAGGCACATGCATGCCCCACCAAGGAGGGCATCACATTCCAAGAGCACCCCTCAGCGGCCATGGCCAGCGGTGAGGCGCACTACAAACCAACCGCAAGCACCAAATAGGCTTTCCTGTGGGGAGCACAAGGCTGCTACCTACTGGTAAAACCTATTTCCCCACAAGAGCGGAAGAAGGCCAAGCAGGCCCACAGGGCCGCGGCCAAGGAAGTGGCCAAAGTCACCACCGCTATCTCACTCTCTCAACACCAGGAGGACATTGAAACCTTCGCGGTGGAAGCAACTCAGGAATCCATCAATCAATCAGATTGGGAAGCCCATGCCAATTGGGTCACCCAATCTGAGGATCTGATGGGTGACTCAATCTCACCCGATCTTTGCAACCAAGCTCCAGTTGAAACTGACTTGGGGTCCAACCTACCTGAAAATTTTTTGACCTGATTGATGGTGCATTGAACTCATCCACACCGCAAAAAATTCGTTTGATGTCGGGGAAACAAAAAGCAAAGGCAAAAGCCAACGCTAACCTATCTGCTAAAATTAACAAAACTACCAATAGCATTGCTGTAAACACCCACACTGCCATGAAGGCCCATGGGATCTAGAGGAGGCTAGTGGGCCTGGGTGCCCACCCCCTCGAACCTAAGTTGCAATGGGGGAAACCTTCACTTTAGGGAAGTTGAATATCGCCAGACTCAAGGCCTCGCCATCCTGGGCTAAGAAACTGAGTTTTTTACAAAAAAATTTACCCGTGGATATCCTGGCCATCCAGGAGTCACACTGTCCACGAGGTTCCAAGGTTGCTTAGAAAACCATGCTCCTCCCATCCCTATCCTTTTGGTCAGAGCACTGTGGGGTGCTAGTTCAGAAAATCAATTTTTTCAAATTTTTTGTCAGAATCCTTCCTCAATGGCTGAGTCCTCATTGCACTTTCTTGTGGGCTGACGTGGTGCATGCTATCATCAACATCTATGCCCCAATCTGTGCACAAGAGCGTCAGGAATTTTTCTTATCAGTCAATTCCCTCCCGCTAAACCCAGACCCTTTTGTAGTCAGCAACATGAACTGTTGGCTAAACACACCCATGGACCGTTGGCCTTCCTTCTCCCATGCCCCCCAGTGTCATGTAGAACTTTGCATTCTAAAGGCCACCCTTGGGTTAATGGATGCACTGCCCGGCAAGCCCCACTGCTCAAAAACATGACGCTCCTCCACATCCACAATGGTCAATTAAGGTCCATGACCTGCATCGACCTTAACCTTTGCTGGCGAAATTCCAACCTCACATTTTTCCACTTCCAAACAACAAAAATTGAATTCTCTGACTACTGGATGGTCTCAATAAACTACCACCTACCTGTCACAGTGGCTAAGGCCCCACATTGGTGCAAACTCCATCCTCCCAAACTTACGTCACCAGGATTTTCCACTTGGGTCAAATCAGCAATTTTGGAAAAAGAGTTTGTTACACCGTTTTGCGCGGACCCCATCTCCACATGGTCAACCTTCAAAGAGAATACCATCCGCCACTCTCACCACCTCTCCTCCCAAAGCTCATGAGCCACATCAGCCATCATTTCGCGCGCTCTGACAGAGTTGGCACACCTAGAATCCAGCATCCCAGCTACAGGCTACAGCCCTGCATGGGGCCAGAAGTGGGCGGAAGCAGCTGCCCACCTCAACGCTCTCAAAAGGCAACACAAATATTGCGTTTTTGTTCAGTACAGGGCCAAATGTATTACAGAGGGCGACAAGTGCACCGCATATTTTTTAAAAAAAAATTTGCACCATGCCAGAGCATGGTCTGCACACAGGTGTGAAGATTGGATGATTCTGTCGCAGATACGGCAGCCAAAGTGGCAATCAAAATACAAAAGTATTACTCCAAGTTATACCAATCTGATCCAATTCAGCCAGCTGAAGTGGCAGAATTTTTTGACTGAACCCACATCCGCACCATTTACTAATACCCAGAAATAATGAAATTGATTACTCCAAATGAACTATGACAGCCATCCGCGGTGCACCAAATTGGAAATGCCTAGGCCCAGATGGCATTCCTTATGAATTCTATAAAAAGTACTTCAAATATATATCCCCACTACTGCTTGCCTCACCTAACCAGAGCCTTCTGGAAACGCGCCTCCTACCAGGAGGACAAGAAGCCTTCACCATCACACTCTTTAAGAAAAGGGACAAGCTAGACTTAGCCAACTGGCGCCCCATTTCTTTAACTAACACGGATACAAAAAGTTTAACAAAAATCATGGCTAACCGTTTAGGAATTGTAGCATCTGCCACCATCTCCCAGAACAATTCAGTTTCATACCCAGAAGGTCGATTTGGGACAGCGTGCACTCTGTGGCTAACGCATGCCAGTCCACAGCCTCTGGAGCACTTGTATTCTTGGACCAGAAGGCCTATGATAGAGTAAACTGGGAATACCTCAGGGCCTGCCTCCATTCAATTCCGCTTACCCCCTCGCTTCATCAACTGGGTAACGCTGCTCATGGAATCTGCAACAATGGCAGTGCGTGGCCCTGGCAACCTAACGGAGGTAGTCCACCCTCAAAGGGGCTTATGACAAGGGGAACCCTTTAGTTCACTCTTATACAACTTCAGCCTTGACCAACTACTTCGAAACGTGAATTCCCAACTCACTGGGGTCCATGTACCAGGCCAAGCCCCAGTCAAGATTATGGCGTTTGCAGATGACTGTGTGGTTGGGGTGTCTAATAATAAAAACACACGTGCACTTGAAGCTCTCATCCAGGAGTATTCCCAAGTTAGTAATGCTGCACTGAACGCTTCCAAAACCGAAATCATCCTCCTTGGTCAGTATCAAATCTGCTGGGCCCCAGCAACTAGTGCCCAGCCCAGCCCATCTGCTCGCACGCGTGCTCACCCCCCTGCTCACCCCACACCGCCCCACTAGTGCTCTCCTTCGTGCCACGCCCTACCATATGGCCTGTATGCCATCTGGGTGTGTGGGTGGAAGCAGGCGGGTACGCATCAGCAGTAATGGAAAGTCATATTCTAGACAACATGATGTAGCGAATCGCCTCTCTCAGAGCCCACCCTACTTCCCTTACTGGCAGGGTCGTTTTGGCCAACTCTATGCTTCTCTCCAAAGTCTGGTTTGGAGCCCACGCCATCCCCTTCTCCCCAAGCTTCTTCAAATCCTTGCATGCCCTTCTGCAAGGATGGCTTTGGTCAGGCCGCCCACCACCAGTATGGCTAGAGGTCATGTTTGGCCCTCATCATCATGGTGGCATGGGCCTGCTTGACTTCAATGCCCATGCTGCCAAGATCCTGGGCACCTGGATTGCGGCTGTCACTGCCCCTACGCTCCCCTCCCAACACTGGTCCCGCGCAGCCCGCTCCAACTTCTTACGCGCGTTGGGCCTTAACAATCCATCAAACCCTCACTCCTTGATGAAATACTTGTTTCACACCCATCAGCCACAGGTCCTCACGGGGCTAAGGCTCACTACAAACGAATCCTCCTCACCATGCGGAGCGCTAAGTGGAGAATTTGTATTAGCAGACACACAGCCCAGAGATGCCGCCCCTCTCCTCAATTCACACAAGAGGTACAGGGGCTACCCATCCAAGATGGCGTGATCCCCATACGACCCCATGTCCTATCCAGGGTGGACTACCTGGACATGATGGACATCTTTTATTCCATTGAGACCCAAAAAACATTCTAGAAATATGTACATCACCCTCTGTTGCAGCCTCAAATCCGTTCCCATATGTGGTGCTGCCTGAGGCGGGTGTACCATATGGCTGAGCGCTCTAACACTTTACACTCATCCTGCGTCATGTGTGGCCAGTATGGAACGCTGTTCCACCGCCTGGAGAAGTTTCCTACCTCTAAAGTGATATGGCGCTAAGGACAACGTCTGCTTGGCCAGGATCAAACACATCCCTTCAGTTTGTCAAGAGATATTTTTGCTTTATTAATGGCCTCCCCTCTTCCACCCTCCCTCCAGGCTCTGGTGGTTGCAATCGCCATGTGGACTATCCACACGATTGTCTTGGATGCCATCGCAGGCTCCACCACCACCCTCCCAGATGCTGTCCACAGATTCCGGTCTCATTTGGTGGACCACTTTCAGGTGTGGATGTTTGGATACCTCCCACCGCGTTGCTGACAGCTGGTCTCCTCCTAGTTCCCAGTTTGGTTCATCAAATCAGACCCTTTCCTCCACACGTGTTCAATTGTGGCTACGGCCCCTTCACACGTTCCCTCCCCTTCCCCATAGTGGCGTTCCCGCTGGCAACAAGAGGTAGCATCGCTTCTCTGGGGTGCCTTCCCTGTTACTAAGTTTTGTCTCTTTTGGGTCAAATTCAGAAGTGTCCGTCCCATGGTCAGCCTTCCTCGCAATAAATTTAAAATTCAATACATGATTTAATTGTATTTGTGGGCCAATTAGAAAACCTTAACCCTAAGTTCCAATCATTACTGGCCATCTAATTGATTTAAAGGCTCCACTGCCCTTCTCTAGCGTTAAACCTACCCCATTTGATGGCCACCCGTTTCAATTTAAAGATTTTGCAAATTTAGCCTCTAATATTGGCTAACAAGTCTATTTAAATTATCTAATCAGTTTAATTCAAGGATCCAAATGTTTAACTTATGAATCTTCCACCCACTTGAGTCAAAAGCTAAACCCCTTCTTCTTAAAACTGAACTGATTAATTTACTTAAGCCGCCCAAATCTTTATACTAGCATCATATCACTGGCCCACGACCCCATTTTCCACAGGTAGCATCAAGGTTTTTGGACCCTTACTTAAAGTAATGAATGGTCACCATTTTATTATCCTTTCAGTCAACACTTTGTGAAATGGGTCAAGGCTTTCTCCTTTGCCTCCCCAACTTCCAAAGCATCTGCATCCTTTTTGCTGAAGCAGGTCTTTATTCACAATGGCAGTCACGAAGTGCTGCTATCTGACAATGGTACAGTTTTTATTCCCAGTGAGTTCACAACCTCAACTCACTAATGGGCACTTATATGAGTTTTAAAAATCCCCAAGGGGCTCCTAGTGCAGGCAGCTATTGTGATATTGAGGCCTGGGGTACTGCACCCACCACATTAGGGCTGCGCAAATCTAAGCACCACTAAAAATGTGAGCTTAACTATGATTGGGGGTAGCTCATGCTACCCTCTAAACTGACATATTCCCTCTCTGTTTAAGTACTGGGAAGCTTGACTGCACCAGCCAGGACAGGCAATATGCCTCTAATCCCTCTTGCGGGGGAAAAGGATTGATGACCCCCAGGTTTAAGGGCCCTGAGGGGAGAGAAGCTGAAAACCACCCTTTTGTCACCTGCTTTTTTAGTTGAGCTATGCTCTCTGACACTTTTAGTCCTGGAATTCTAAAAGTCCTTTTGAATAAGATGCTTTTAGCTTACATGATCACTTTTTTGGCAGCGGCTCCTGCCAACTATAGTAGCAGCTAGCCAAGCTTCAGGCTAGCTCAGCAAACTGCGGCATTTATTGTAGGCAGGTGCATTAAAGCGCAGACAACCAGGTTTGCCTCTCCCTTGTTTTGGGCTCCACAACTGCACAAGCTCAGCGTGTGAGGAGGCTGTTTGACAAGCGCCTTGCCTGACTTGTACACCCCTTCCTTCCCATATTCTTCCCTTAGAAGTGTAACACCAACAAGAACAGGTCTGCACAGTCATCACTACCATCTCACACTTCTTTCAGACCATTACATGACCTGATCAACGTTCCTCTTTGGGTTCTAGTGTTAGCTACTCACCCATGTTTCCACAGTTTTTCCCTGGTAGTGCCAAGTGTAGGCCCCAGCTTAAAATAACTAGCTCACTTAATGGGCACTTCAAATTCTTTCATGACGTTTTATCATCCAGTTACTGACAGAGCTGTAAAATGATCAAATGGCTCTTTAGTTGCCATCCTTCATAACTTGGCTTCCTCCGATCCTTTAAGATGGAATGAATACTTACTAGTAGCCTTATTAACATTTTGCGGTAGCTATAATCAAATTTTTAGATGTCACCTTTCTGAGCCTTTTTATTGCTGAACCAATATTGCCCTCTAGTGTGCAACCTATACTTAAAACTTTGGTACCAGAAACCACTGACTTAGCCATGAAAAAATTTGCTGACAAATTATCTAGGTTTCTGCATCAGCAACTAGATCCATAGGAACTATTCAATAAAAAAAGCCAATCAATGGAGAACCTGGCGGCTAGTACTGCCTGAATTCCAATTGGGGGACCTCGTCCTATTTTACCATCACCAGCGTGGGGGACAAATACATAAACCTGATACTTGTGGCCAGGTCCTATCTGGGTGATATAGCATTAGGGTCACAAATAATCAACTGCCTCTGTGAATTAAGACGACATTGTAAACGTGGTCATGCTATATTCCTCCAAAATTATGTCCCTTCTTGGTAAGACATTATGGGTCATTGTCAGGAATCATGAGATTTTGGACATACCTGAGCGGAATTAAAACCCAAACCAAATCGCAACTTGGTCATATAAGATTCACAAATTCAATAAGCATTGAGACTATATTGAGTAATGAATCTAAAAAGGCGAAAGGAAACTCAACTTATGGAAGGACCTGCTGATTCTACTAACAAAGGCACAAAACTAGTGAAAGTCTTACCATTCAGAGGTCCCTGGAACCAGCTGTGGAAGAAAAGAGTCATATTTAAAGAAACCCTACGTCACCTGCCACATTGGCAAAGCAGGTCACCTTACCCTACTCGTTCACAATTATTATGCTACGTTCCCTTTAGGTGAATGGAACATATCAGCAGCTTATAAATATCTCTAAATTTTAATTAATAAAATTAGCTTCAGATTTCCTTGTTGTTATTAAAAAGTGTTTATTTTGCCTACTTATACAGAAAACCTTGCCTGTTCAGACCAAACAGAGTGGCCTCAACGAAGAATTTTTGTTGAGAGATTGCCTTAGGGAATCCTGTCCCTAAGATATATTACTGGAACTGTGTTTGACTAATTATTAAACAGCCTTGAAGGCCCTGACCTTCAGAGAGGATGAAAAAGTCCTACACCATATTTAGAAAAACCAAGGAATGAAGATCCAGGGTATCAGATGTGCGTTGGTTGATCCATTCACTTTTCAGTTAGCTAAGATCAATTATATCAGAGTCAGCTTGGTCAGTGACTCGATGCTATAACAGATTAATGTGGTCACTGATTTGACTATAGCGTAATCAACGCTCAACAACCCTTTAATCATTTCCTGCATAAACCATTGGTATTCCTTCTAATATAGTCACATCCCTATTCAGTTGTGTGTTGAGACTTCTCTTGTTTAACAACTCTCCCATAGCCCAGGATAGCTCTTGGTTTAACCAGGGCACTAGTTGATCCATTGATCATGGGCGTCAGCAACATGGTTTTGTATCTGGGCAAGCGCCTCTCATCTATGAGAACGTCTGCTTTAGGCGTTCCAGAAAAAGATAGCTGTCATTTTGTTATGCTTGAGTGAACTGCATCACATCCCTAATCTCAATATTATGATGAGCTAGGACTCACAGGAGCTGATGAAAGGTATGGCTGTACATAAGCAGCAAGGTACTCCACTAGCCCATGCGAGTTGAGGCAGTGTGTCAGGCTGGTGGTGTTCATGTCCAAATAAGACGTATATAATTTGTATCACTGAGCCTGATTTTGTTGGTTAAGGGGCATGCCTATAAAATAATCCATAGGGTCTTTGTCATAAAGGCGGAGCCTCAGAGGAGCCAAAGCATAATACTATGAAGCTTAGCGGCGTTGATATCTGTGACCATTTATGCTAAGCTGGATAGATCCAGACAGGCGCATAACTGCAATTCTACAGAGTTTTGCCAAATTTAGAAGGATCAGTCATGGTGAACGGGGCTGGTTCCTTGTGGAAAGAAAGCATAAATTTGCCTATATATTTGTTTTAATACCTCATGAAAACTTTATAAAGATAGTTACATCTAGTACAAAAAAAAGATAGTTAGAATTCACCTTGGTTATAGGTATTCATGTTTCCTTAAATTGAATTAGAGACCTCTTGTAGTGAGCACCACTGTTGATCTTCTGGCGGAATAGATATATTCTGGCGCATTGTTGCATAGATATTATACCTATTGACACAACGTAAGAGTGATATTAAAATCGCCTTTCCTCAAAAAAAGATTTTAATTTATATAAAATAGAAGCGCAGCGCTTCCAGGAACCTAACATATATCACAAAGGCATCATCACACTACCAAAACCAAGGAGTCTACACCAGATATCAACTTATTATTGCAGAGTCCACTGAAGCTTTTTGATTTATATTGATCCCCTTTCCACTCTCAGTCACTACTGTTATCTCTCTCGCTTCAATCAATCCTAAAAACTCAATCAAGCAGGTAATCTCACTCACTATTGCTTGGTGTAACTCTTGGAAGAAAGTAATCATATCGCCACATTTCTTATTGACAATCTTCAACATTCAATCTGCCGTCGACCAATAGTAACTCAATAGTATAACTATACTTAATTATCTCTACTTCTACTTGCTGGCAATCAAATTATACAAATTGTAACTGAACAACTATCTAAAGAAACCAGATACATGGATTTTTTATGATTTCCCGACTATAATTACCAAAACTAATTGGATCTTAATTTTAGAATAACTGGAGGAAACATATGTCTAATTTCCTGACAATAAGGATGGTGATTGAGTATAATATGGATGGATCGCACCACATAGGTGGTAGATTGGCTGGGTAAAAGGCGGTTTCAGGCATTCACAGCGTGCGTAATATATCTGAAACTATTCTCAGAAACAGACATACTCATAAGTTTTCTAAGGCACGCAGTAACATCAGATCCCTGAATTGTAGCATCTGTGTAATTTTGGGTGAGCGCCCCACTCTGCTTAGACTGGGTGGTGTTCCTATTCCCTATAAAAAAGGGTCCAATAAGGTAAACTGTCCCTCTCGTCTCATAGGGAGATCCCGTTCATGTGATAGATGAGCGATGGGTAACAGTTCTCCCTTTGGTGATCCCACCACATGTCCCCAAAATGAGCTTCTGCCAAATTAGTATGGCAAAGTGAGTGAATTTGCACTGAAATATTTGAGGTTTGGCATCACTATGGGGCAAAAGGTCCTTATAAAGTCTATGGCAACGAGCCCTCAAAATTAAAGTTCAAAAGCCTTAAACCCTTGACAAATCCTGACGGGTGCACACATTTGGTAAATGGAGTGTCAGGTGTCACATCCTCAGAAAAACTCTTCAATGCATTGAGCCATTAAAATATTATTGTTGGTTCAAAACCTGCCCCAAATCATAGGAAATAAAGACTGACGGGCATGTACATTCTAAAAAGTATATGCTTAGTGTCAAATCCTTGGCAAATCTTGCCAATGGCTCGGGACATTGGAAAATGTTGTTGTATTTTTTAAACCTGCCTCAAAAACATCAGAAACAAAGCCCAATGTGCATGTACCTTTTAAGAAAATGTTCCTAATGTCAAATCTTCACCAGAACCCACTGATGGCGTTGGGTCATCATCAAAAATAGCCTCAGCTTAGAACCCTCCCCACAATTATCCAGATCATTGTTTGATGATTCCCTCTTAGCCAAAAAACCCAAAGCAACTGGGTGCAGGCGGGTTGGGCAACCTGAACCTGTTCCTGACCTCTTGGGACGCCTCTATGTTAGGTGGCTTTGGGAGGTTCCCTTTTCTGTCATGCAAGGTACCATCATAGTTTTCTATTTATTTAACTGAGGCAAGATCACCAGGGGATGAACATTACCAAGCTCCAAGGAGCAAAGTCTATGCTGGAGCTTAAACAAATAGAAAGAGGTGCCTGGATCACTCAAACTGAGTCAAAAAAAAATAAAAAAAAATAAAATAAACAAACAGGTCAGATGGGCAGACTGCTATGCGTCTATGGTGGGGGTGCGTCAAAATTTAAAGGCTCTTCCTCCTCTGTGTTGGACAGTGTATGGCAGAGCGCTGAGAGCACTGGCGTTGGTGCATTCTCAAAATGGGGTTTAAGGTAGCAAAGTGGCTCAGGAATCTAAAACTTAGCTATGAGGAGGGTTGTAATGTACTCAGAAATGGCTTTTTCAGCCTCAAGGCGAACTTTGGGTAGCATTGTAAAGTAGGGAATGTTGTTTCTGGTAATGTGGGTAATGAGGCCAACTTTTTGACTATCGCAACTTCTTGTACTTCCTTGTGGGCAACTTTTGGATTTGAAGGAATTCTTTTTTATGAATTTGTTGCATGGTGGAAGGATAGTTGTGGGTATCCCCTTGGCCAAGACTGCAACTGATTTCGCTATGGACTTTTGGAGGGGGTGCCAATCAGGGGAAGCAACTGCCTCTTTAGTGAGTTAGTAGTTACTTCAGAATTTATCCGCTTCTGAGCGTAAAGCATAGCAGTGCGTTGAAAATTGAGCTGAATATTCTGATTTTAGGTACATTTTGAGGCCTGGGGCCCTGACTGAGTCAGGGATGGGATTTCCAAATCATCAACTTCCTCCAAATAATCCCAGGGATTTTGGTTGAGGATGATAGGTTGATCAGCATATGGGTGGGCTGAATTTGGGTGACTGGGTTGGTTTTTATGGATTTACTGGGGTCCATGCTGGCTCCTGATTTGTAAGAGTAGGAGTGGTTGTTTGGCATGTCTGTTCCTTATTATTTTCATCTGTGGCAGCCGAATCTATCATTTTGGGTGGAGGGGGAGGATTGTGCCCCATTCAAAAAGGTTTTGATGTTGGCTATGTGAGCATCGTGGGGGGAGTTGAGCGTGTTGGCTCCATCTCAGGCTATGGTGGGGCAGCGCCGATTTGAGTGGTCCAGGTTAAAGCAAATGGGGCATATCATGTGCCCCTTATCTACTCTTGCCCAGAAAGTGTGGTGGGGGAAGAGTGGACAATGGTGCTATGGGAAGTTGAAATAGCAATTTTGCTTGATATTAGTGCATGGTTGCAAAGGCTTGAGGTCCTGCTCTTTAGTTAGCTCTGTTATGTAATACAAATCATAAAATGGTGTTGGCATCATACACTGACAACCCAGCTATTATTTCGTTATAAATAAAATTTTAGGGGGAGGTAGGTGGGGAGGCTTTAAAACTGAACCACAAGAGTGGTATCATCATGCAACTAGGTGAAAGTGGTTGGAATGTGGGTTTCCTGGAACACCTGAGGAATGTTGGCTGCTATTGCAGCATCAGCTTCGCAGGTGAAGCCAAGGTCAAAGTACCCTTGTAGGGGTGGAAGTCAATAAAACCTGCAGGCTGAATAAGCACCTGGGCTAATTTGATTATTTGTTCGTCTTTGTAGGGGAAATATAACATCATGTTAACCATCAGAAATACAGTAAAACTGCAATTTGGGTGTCCAATATTAAACCAACAGCGACTCAGCCCACCACTAATTCTTTCAAAGTCAGGTCAAATTGAGTTTGTTTTCCTCACCCCCTCTCTCAAAATTCTTTGGGTTAGGTTGAATCTTGGGGGCCCTGATCCCATGCTTTTCTAAGCTATTCATCAAACTTGATTGTCTATTTAAGCAATCATAACACACTGAGAAAACTGATGGTCGTTTTAAAACTTACTATTTAATAAAATCTCCCTGCATTCCCGCTATTTGCATTTATCCAAAATTCTCTTTGCCAAACTCTTTGCAACCTTACAATAAGGCCCCTTGGCCCTATATTGGCTGTGCAATCCCAGTCATGATACACAGTGCATTCAAAAAGTTCTGGGACTAACATTTTAAAGACACAACTTTAGAAATAAATAATCTTTCTTATATCATAATTTAACATACAACCTTTCCCTCTCTATACGTATTTATATTGCTAAAAAATTGTTAAAAGGTGTGCACATAGTTCCTATTTTGTATAACCATGTTTAAACCAGTTGTCACATTCTTCTTAATTGTCTCTACTTTATCAAAAGGATGAACCTTCAGTGCCACCTTCAGATTATAATTATCCACCCTATTCACCAGATTTGGCTCTATCTGACTTCTTTCTGTTCTCTAATCTGAAGGTGGCACTGAAGGTTCATCCTTTTGATAAAGTAGAGACAATTCAGAAGAATGTGACAGCTGGTTTAAACATGGTTATACAAAATAGTAACTATGTGCATATCTTTTAACAATTGTTTTAATAATATAAATATTTATAGAGAGGGAAAGGTTGTATGTTAAATTATGATAAAAAAAGCTTATTTATTTGTAAAGTTGTGTCTTTAAAACGTTAGTTCCAGAACTTTTTGAATGCACTGTGTAGTAACTCTAGTTCTTACCACAGTTAACTGGGCTTATCATGTAAAAAAATTAGAACTAAACCAAATTTTTAATGCCATCCGCCAGCAGGATATCAATATCCTGTGGCCCAACTATCCCTCCTCCAGGTGAGGATCCGCCCCCTCGTCACTGTTTTTGTAACCTGTTCTCCTATGAGGAGCACCAAATTAACTTATCAAATTTTACTTTCCCCGCACCAAATAATGCTAGGTCTGTAGTTGCAACATCCTGGTTCTTTTCTGAGTTTCTTTTATGCATGTGGCCCACCAGCATATAATTGTTGCACATCTCCCTGCAAAAGTCAACGTCATGTAAGTAGCAATGCTTCTTGCCTTCTGGCTTGCCTTTTAGGTGCTTTTGCATCTCTACTAAAAGGACAGTCTAATTATTAACTGCCCTCTCCCTGAAAATCTTCTACATGTACATCAGACTTAGTTATGGATGGCATCATGAATTGCTGGACAGTCTTCAGAACACAACATAATGCCATGGTAGTTGGATTTCACAATAAAGAAATTTAGAACAAACTGGATTAATCTATAAGAGATGTAAAATGTAGATAACTTGCAACATTCCCTTTTGAGTGCTTTTACATTTATAGTAGGTGGCAGAAGAAACGCATGGAAGTCAGAGCAACATATTTCCTGGACTCCTGAAAGCATGTCAAATGGTTGGATTAGGAATAACAATAATGGAGAGTGGTTTTAATCTAAATAAAAATTAAGAGTAAGTTGGGATAAATATTAAATTCAATGTCTAATTTGTGAGGATCTATATGGATCTTGTATTTCAAAGCTAGCTATTAAAATTTTTTGTTCCAAATTGTTAATTAGTCTAATTTACTTTAGAATCATCTTGAATAAGTTGTTGGATTAATCTATGATCTGTTATAATTAAAAGCATTAAATCTGACTTAATTGGTACTTTGGGATTTTTGGGGTGGATTTGGACATAGTCATATCGTCTTAAATGTTTTTGGCTAGAAGTAAAATGAGCAATAGCTTCTTATCGATGGCCCATGACCTGTTAAACCTCCCTAGAACCCCTTTGTAATTATTTTTAGGAGAGTAGAAGAGAAATTAAAGTAGAAAGAGAAGATCATTATGGAGTAGAGGAGTCACACATTGCTCATTTAAACGTGCAAAAGATCACTAAAGTGCACAATGGGAACCACTGAAAAGCATTAATTCCTTCATCTGTCAGAAAGAACTTTTCTCTTTTTTTTGTTGTAAAGGTTGGAAATTAAAAATTACATAGTTATTTAATTTAGAGATAGGAGCATGGCGCTAGAGGAGCATGGGCGATGGTATAATCTTGTTTATTTTGAGGAGTTTGATGGCAAGGATGGCCACAATGCTTTGAGAGTATAAAGCGCATCAAGATTAACCTAGTGGAACTCTTCAAAAATCTCTTTGTTCGTAATACAGTCCTTGGCGCTCACCATGATGTTCTCATAAGAGGGATAGACCTTCCAGGATATCTTGTACTGTATAAATGTCACATCTTCTGGTCCAGAATGGCCTCAATTTCATTCTGTTGGGAGTCATCCACCATTATAGATTCAGAAGACGTAGTAATGGTGCCGTTGAAGGGAGATAGCTAGGGAACATGGAATACATTGTGTTTCTTCTGATGGAAGGGGCTTAATCCAGAAAGTGCCAATTCCCAAGTCCTTCAACACTATAAATGAGCCTGATTATTTGCACGCAAACTTTCTAGAGGGAGCTTTCATGTTCAAGTGATGAGTTTCTAACATGCTAAGTAATTCTTCATCAAGTTCATGGCATGGGTGGCGTTTCAGATCTAAAAACTTCTCGAAATATGCAACAGCTTTAGATATATGATTTTATACAAGATTCAAATGATATGCATATGTGGTTCATGGGATCCTCTGCTGCAGAACTGGTGGAGTAAGGCAAGTACCAATTTGAAATGAGAGTTTTTTCTAAATTATATTAAAAGGGAGAGGCTAGTGGTGTGACAGTCTAGGAGCTGCTTGACCACCACATAGCCCTGATCTCCCATGGTGGAGATCAAGGAAAATAAGTATGATAAATCTTATAAAAATTATGAAAGAAAGAGCCTCAAAAATGGCATTCTGAAAAATCTATTGCCAACAAAGCAAATAAACTCAAGAGCGGAGGTGGCGATGCCCACCAGAAATGGTGATTGGGACAATTAAAGGATGTAAACTCAAATCTACTGTGCATATGAATGTCAATGGCAAAGTGAAATATTTACATAATGAATCATTGGCTGCTAAAGCAAATTTGCTTTTATAGGAGTATGTCAAGAAAAATAACAAATTTTAGCTCAGAAAATTACGAGCTTGCAACCTGAATTATGACAATAGATGGAATATTGAGATTAGAGCACAATGGCGCCCTAGTAATCCGGAAGCTGTCAAAAAAGATATAATAAAAAGAATGTAAAAGTTTGCAATAAGAACAAAATGAAACAATAAGTCTGCCAACTAAATTGGGCGCTGGACAAAAGTTTCCCCCAAAGCCTCCTCGCCATCTGATATGGCTTCCTAGGTTGATAACCAAGGGGCTATATTAGAAATTTTTTTGATTCATATTAATCTCTTTGTTTGGCCCATTTGCGAATAAAGATGCGTGGCAGCTCCCTCTTTTTGGTTGGGCATCACTAGTAAGAAAAAAATAACAAAATGAAACACCAAGCTTTCATTTTTTCTCAAAGCGAGAAACTAAGATAAGTTTCAAGCATTTGGGGTACTTGACAGATGGTTCTAAAATAGGCTTATATAAGATTAACAGAGGCAAAAATTCTTAAGGAAAGCCTGTAAATACCCCGCTGCCTGCAGACTCAGCAGGAACAAGCTCACTTGCAACCCCCATTTTAAATTATAAATACAAACTAACAAAGGAAAGGCAACTTCATCTAACATACAGGATAAAACCTTAAAAATCAAAAATAAATCTTAAAATCTTTAAATCTTTTATTAATATTTTGGACCCAAATTCTTCATCCACTATTCTTTTGAACCAAAATCCATGGGACTTATTGGCCAAGATTGACAAATCAGGTAACGTTATCACAAAATAAAATCTATAGAACCTCTCTTAACCATCTGAATTGTGTTTGGGCCAAATTTTACAGTTCTGATTTGAAATAACCTATATCCCTAGCGACTTTCTCCTAAGCCCTATGCTATTCCTATCAAAGCGACCACCAGCTCACCTTAGCGGCGGAGGCCTCACCTCATTGCCCAAACCTACGCAAAGCAGTGGCCCAATCAGTTTCTCAATATCATCAGGTGCTAAACACTATTGATTTTCTCTGATTTCCACAAAGCAGCACAGGAGGAAATCACCAAATTGGCCACTGAAGCCAATAACGCGGTCATGCATGTGGCACAACTTGCAGATTTCGAATTATCTGCTAAAATTACTAACAAGATATAACTAATTTTTCCCAAGTCCCTAAAGCCTGCATCCAAGCCAAACATCATATAGTATAATTAGTTGAAGCTATCTTTCAAGATGATCTTGCAGAAGAGAACCAATTTTTAACTGCCATCTTTCCCACCACGCTGATGCCCAACGCCCTGGCTCTCCACTTTTGTCTGTTTCTACAACTTCAATAATTTTGTCAAGAATATGTATGTAGAAGAGCTGCCCGATCCCCTCACCCTCTGACATGGTGGATTAGCAGTATTCCGCTACCCACCTGGTTGGAGGTAGTATTAGTTTTATTAATCTGTTCGTTCATTTTTTAAGTTCTTTTTCTCAATTAGTATCAGTAATGTCCATCCCCTGGTCGGCGTACCTCAAATAAATTTTAAATTTTATTGAGATTTTGGAATTTACTCTGTATTTTTGATGAAAATGGACTGTACCCTGGACTTTAACAAGGATGTTGCATTGTTGTACACCCTCTCAAGTGGACAAGCAATCATCCTAAGCGTCATATTGTCCTTTCCATCTTCCAAGGATACATCAACAGCCATTCTTCAAGCCGATGAACTAAGGATTTAAACTTAAATGCACTCTCCTTAATGTGGGCCCTTAAATGGACCATCCTGCCTAGTTTTTTATGGAGATGAGAAAAGATCCTGTTCATCACATCAGTCAAAGTTCTTTAACCTCATCTCATCTTACGTGATGGAATGGAGAAGACTTATGAGAGAGCCATGCCCGCTTTTATGTGCACACTCTCAATCCCAAATGGTCATCTTTCCATCCTGTCTTTTTGAGGGAAGCCACTTACCTCTTCCTATTCTGGTAACATTTCCACTTCTTACATCCAAAGATTTGACACTGCGTGTGAGTTTATAATATCATTGACTTTTTTGTAGCTTTGAGTTTTATGCATGAAACATTCTCCCATGTTAAATTACAAGACTCATCACTGCAGTACTAGGAGACCTCGGTGGCATCCCTCTGGATTGCAAATGTGTTAGCTAACCTTCCGAAGAGCCTGTCAGTCTGGCTCACCAACCTCATAAAACTTATTTAGGTCTTACAACCTCTTCAGTAGGAATGCCTTCAACTAGTTGAAAGAGCCGCCACAATGCCTAACTCTCAGAATGCCATCTATTTAGCGCTCTTGCCCCTCAGCCAAAAAAGAATGGTCATCATGGAGTACGCTCAGTTGTTCCATCCTCATCCCAAGTTGCAAAAGTGACCCCCTCCCAGCTTGCACAGATTTTCTACCAGAACCTACATCCAGGCATTATCATTGCTAAAGCTGCAATCTATCCGGGGAGAACTTAGAGGAGGAGGTCACAGTTGCTCCCTAGTGAAAAGCCAGTTATCCCTGGCCCAAGATAGAACCCATGTTATAAGGAACCATGGAAGATTCCAAGAATGACAGGAGTAATCAGAGACTGTCTCAAAAATTTGAGACAACAGGAGCAGGTAGCCACCACTAAAACCGCTTCAAGCCCTGTGGCCCTGGTACACGCAGCCTCCAGCATCAAAGACTCTCCTGCGTACAATCTCTTCCCTACCCCTGCTCACATTTCTATTCTCAATAAATGAAACGGCTCTTCTTATCTGTTTGTGTCATTTTCATTAAAGCACAAGTTGAAAGGGAAAGAGTCAAGTTCAGTAAGCTATGGGCATGTGAACATGCAGCTGGAGTAAACTACTTTGACTGTGAGTTAGCTACAAAACTGAAAGTACCAATGCGGGAAAAGAGTACCATAACTCTCACAGACACCACCTATCATCAGAATTCTGGGAGATTAAGCTGATGATAAAGCTACTGCAGGGACCCCACGATCTCTGGTAAACCCTCAGCGCCATCTAGAACCTACCCGGCCCCATCATTATGGGTATGAGGTTGTGGCACAAGTACTCCTCGCGCTTTGACTTAGTTGTGGGCTTGGTGACACTCCACCCAAAGGACCTAAAGCTGATAAAGTTAGAATTCTTTACCATGGGCTGAAGTGTGCATGGCATGAGCTCCGTTCACCTGGTACAGAGATGTAAAAAGGGACCAAAAAGTTTAGAGACTAAACACCGGTTCCAGAGAAACATCACCACCACCTGTGCTCATCATGGCCCTTTAACGTTCTTCATGTTCAAAGGGGACGCCAATCTTCCTATAGGAAGCCCAGTGTACTATTAAACCCCATGGTGAAGTAAGCCCTGGACAATTACTTGGAGGATATGTTTGAGCGAGGGATGATTGTGCCTCCATAATCCCAGTAGTGTCCCCATACTCCTAGTTATTAAGGCCAACGGCAAAATCTACCCCTGTTTAGACTCCCGCCTACTGAATGCCATAACTGAAATGGACCCATAGTTGCAAATTTTACATCCGCTACATCAGGAACTCCGTTAATGCCAGGCAAAACAGTATGATGGCAGCTGGCCCTTGCTGTTATGCCTTCATAGGGTACCTTTCACTAAAGGTCTAAAGGCAACCTACCAACTTAGAAGACGAATAAATTCACCTAAGCGCAATTAACCCTTTGGGAGGCAAACATCTAGCCTTAAACCTCTGTAAGTTATTCTCAGCTCTGTTTTATCATTCTATCAGGGTTAATCCCCATTAGTCCCTTGTTGTTGGTGGCCAGTTTGCCAAGCCCTCGTGGGGCTTCCTTGAATCTCCAAGTGTTGTTGTCATAAATTCAGCTGATAGATTATAGACTGGGCTCCCAGTCAGGGAATGCAAACACATAGTGGAGAGCCCAGAATGCCATAGGCACAGAGGTCCAAGTGACTTTTGTAAGAGTGGAGTTCTATTGGGGATGTGAAGAAATTAAAAGTCATTATTGTAACGAAGGCCTTAAGGCAAACCAGATGGTTGCAATGGGGGCATTTGTGAGTCCTGTAGGGGCAACCCCCAAGGGCAGGAGAGGCAAGGAAGATGACAACTCTTCTAGGGTTCACAGTTGCTAGCCTACATATTTGAATAGGCGAGCTTTTGCGCCAGCGAGGGGCAACACAGGGGCTGCCAAATAATCAGAGGTGAGAACAGAGGGGGATTATGATTTGCAAAAGGAGGTTGGGACTGAGCTTCCCCTGAACAGGGTGCTCCAGGTCCCACAAGCGGGCTGAACCCTCAGCAGCTGAGCCAGGTGTGGACCCCAAGTCCGCAAGCAGTGGGGAAGGGCCGCTCTGGTGCTGCTCGAACAGGGGAGTGGTTTTAGAAAACTCAGCAGTTGAACAGATGGGAGGGTTTGTGAATATAGATGCACAATAATGAACGAGACAGCAGGTTTGTTGTTGGGGTAAACTGGTTTATTGCATTTATGATCTGCCACTGCGTGGTGGGGTCAAGTGAATGGATGATCCAGTTTGCAAACATCAGATGAGAAACTAGGTGATGGCGCACTTCAATAGATCAATTGACAGAATTTTAGTTAAAAGTAAGGTAGATGGAGGCCCCAGAAGCTTTACGGGGTATTTAACTTTATTAAGTGCAAAGCATGGAAGGTAAAAGAATGAACTGACAACTGCCCCTGAGCAGGGCAGTGGCCTTAAATAATGGGTAGATCACATAGGTATGAAATCATGGGATTGGTTGTTTGAGGTTTGGCGATGGGATTTGGTTGGCTGACAGAGTGGGGGATAGGGGGAAACTTGAGATTTTGGCAAAAATCAAAACAACTTTTGCAAATTGTTCTGCATTCTTGGGATTAAACCAAGTTGATGGTGCCAATCTGGGTCCTGGTCATCCGAGTTGGCCTGTTTTCATAATTTTATTTTCCATATTTGTCCTGGGAGGCAGGGGCTTCTGGGTAAGTTGTTTAAGTCCTGGTCCAAACTCGATTGGGTTATTTGCACAATCCAAACTTCCCAGATCAATCCTGAAGAGTTAAGGCAAATGGTCTAAGTCGTTTGGTGCCTGAATCAAAATCTAAGTCTTTCCCTGACCTGATTTCCTGCAATGGCCAGTATGGACTGGCTCCCTCAGCTTGAAATTTGTAGTCTGGGCTATGATGTTGGTGAATGCTATTTTCCCAAAATTTTGACCTAGCTTACCTTAAGAGTGGGGGGTCCCAGGGGCCTGCTCTCGGCCTCTCTTGTGTGCAATCTCTCTGCAGACTCCCTATAAAACTTACCAGGGTTGAGGAGGGGGAAAGGGGTGTGAATGGGTTATCCTTAAGGGGGAGAGCTGTCACAGCTCTAATCTACCATGTGTGCCAAGTCGCTTAACTGCAACAGGGGTTAAAATTGGCCTTTGTGACCTCTTTTTGTTTAAAAGGGGTGTTGATCCCTATCCAGTTTCAGGGGCTGGTCTCCAGGACTTACATTGTGGTTGGCGCGCTGATCACCACAAGGTTCATTTACCTGGCACCTAACTTTGGGATCTTCATCATATCCTTTCACTTCAGTTGCCATATAGCTTTCTTTAAATAATAAAAGACTGAACCAAAAAAAGATCTTTGCCTAGATGGACTTTAAAGTTTTAAATCAAGAGACTTGATTGGCAATCTATTGACCATCTATCAACAATCATCATCATTTATTGTTTGGAAACCAATCCTATATCAGCGTTTTGCTGGCAACCATTCCTTAGTAATTCATCCCATCCAAACATCTTACTTTAGTTCGATTCATCCTTGGCATCAGTTGACAGTTATCCATATATACACTATTATTATAAATTAACTTTAAATAACCTCAGCATCAGTCGCTAGTACTCATATTCCTAGGTATTGGAATTATCATAACTCATCCTTATCAGATTTTTCGGAATTCAAAGCCAGCAATATATATAAAAAGTTTTAGTAGATTTTCTTGATTCGCCAAACAAGTTGCACAGTGTTAAACCCTTTGAGAAACGGACAAGTGATATGAGGATCGCTGGCCCTCTACATTAAAAGATAATAAAAACTAAGGAGCTATTGCCCCAATGATAACACTTTATTTTTAAAATAACCTCATCGGCTCTTCCATTACTCTTTTCCTACTCTTCTTTTTCTTCATAAAAACCCTCCCCCTCAAACTCATGCTTAACTTTCTAATCCTTGGTATTCCTCGGCAGATTTTATATGCTCCGCTTAGTAATTCCCTATTCACTATAATCTAAAGATTTCATTTGAACATTGAGGCTTTGGCGAAGTCTCTCAATTTGCCAAACCATAATTGCTTCACTTGATTCACTTCACATTGGCATAATCTATTGCATAATATCAATGCAAAAATTTTTTTGAGGTACTTGACCAGGGGTGGACATTACCAAAACAGAAATTCCAACAAAACAAAAAAAAATGAATCAACCTCCTGAAACGAGCAGCAACACAAAAAAATGAAAAATAACCTACTAGGTGAAACAATGGCGATCTTCTTATTTAACCATGGCAGAGGGTGAGGGGGGATCAGGCAGATTATCGCTTTCAGCTCTAATTTCAGTTTCAGCATTGAAGAGGTGGACCAATGATGAGAGCAAGGTGGTTGGGGCATTCGCGGAATGAGGGTCAAGGTGAAGTAGATAGGCGTTGAAATCAACAATTTGGGCCTGGATCAAAGCCTCTTAAGCTTGGCTTACTGATGAACTGCTTGGATGCGGGCGTTGGAAAGCTGTGAAAGTTTTTGCAATGTTGGCTCTTGTAATGTGTGTGGATGGGGAAAAATCAGCCAATTCTGCAACTTTCTTGACATCAATGGTAACAGCTTCTCTAAGTTGGGTGATTCCTCTGCTGCAACAGCAGGTCTATCAGGGGGCTGAGGTGTCATGCATCACTTCATCAAGTTCAGTGACAGAGGATGCCATGGCTTTGTGGAGATGGCAACTTTTGGGTAAAGCCACTGCGGCCTCAGATAGCTGATGGTCGCTCAGCAAATGGTTAGCAGTGTTTTTGGGGATATATTCTTTGGTCAGGAAAGGGGAATTAAAGTCTCAATTAAAATAAGGCTTTAAAATTAATGGGGGAGTCTGGTGGTGGGACAATTTTGCCAGATTCATCATTTTTCATCCAATAGGTCCCAGGTATTTTGGTTAATTAGGATTGATTAAGTGATACATGGCTTGAGTTGGGTAGGTTTTGGTGTGAGAAATTATTTAATTGAATTTGGATCAAACCTGCGCCCAATTGATTTGGCATTTGTGCACATTGGACGGCTTGGGCATGGGTTGCTAATTTATGCTTTGGATTGAATGACCACTTGGTGTGGGGGTGGGGGCAGCCAAAATCCCCATTTGAATGCTGTTGGTGTGGTCACATAGGCACAGTTGGCATTGTTTGCGTAGTTCAAATTGTAGACATACTTTATTTGTATTGTCCAATTCGTGGCATAGGGCCAAATCATGTGACCTTTGTCAGTGCAAGCCCAAAAAAAATGATCAGGTGTGAATGTGGGATATAGGCACGCGGTATGATGTGCTGTGCCATGTTTCTCTGGTGGGGGGAATGGTGGCCATCGCCTAAGGTGATGCAAGGCGCTCAGCACCACTTGGGACAAGGAATTAGAGGATTTTGTTTTGTGCCATAAGTGTACAGTCCTGACTTTAATTCCTCATATAGAGTTTGAGGGGGAAGGTGGGAGGGAAGGTTGTAAAGGTCACCATGAGTGTGGTATTATTGGTGAGATGAGCTTGGGTGGTGGCAATGGGTGCGTTTTTGTAAATTAAGGACGTTACCGTGAAGTGGCCACGTCCTCTTCCATGGGAAAGCCAATATCAAAATAGCCCTTATAAGGGAGGAAGAAAATAAAACCCGCAGGAGCAAAGATGGCCGTTGCCAGCTTAGTAACTGCTTTGTTGGCATATGGAAAGAGACTTACATATTCGATGCAGAGACAAAAGTGGATATTGGATCAAGGTAGGGCTAAGGGGTGGGGGGGGTTGGGTGGACTCGTGTAAGACGCAGTGCTAAGTCTTTTGGAGGGAAAAAGTGGCCAGTTGTATTAGGTGGACCAGAAGAGCTCATCATTGTGCGTTTTCCTGCTGTGTAGTAATTGCTATCAGGTGAAGCACCTCTGCCCCACACTGAGGCAGCAGATGGCGGATCCACGGACATAAATGGAAAACTTATGCAGTATAGGTGGCAGTGGAAAATTAGTGATTATTTCTTATTAAAATGCTTGAAAGTGATATCAAGCGAAAAGAAAGTTTAATTTGATGCTAGCTCTGCTTATATAATAAAAATTAAATAAATCAACAATTCAAAAATGGGGGGTAGAGACATCAATTTTAAATCTTCCTCGGGTTGGGACCATCTAGTACTAAAAAAAGAGACTTCAATTTCAATCTCTATGCTTGCTTTAAAACTAAGTTTACAATCCGCCGGAACTATAGCTTATCATCCAGTCATATTGGGATCTTGACTTTACCCTCTTGACTGGACAATAAGCAGCAATGTTTGTATGGCTGAAGGACTTTGCATGTGTCAGTTGAATATCTGGCCACCTGAAAGATCCTTAATAGTATAAGCATCAACCCCAGTCTTCTCAATTATCTCAAATGGTCCAATTGATATTCTGGCAATCTTTTTCCTCTTCCAAACACATGTTGGTTGTGGAAAAGAACAAGATCTCCCACCCCAAACTGGGGGAGGCTGCTTTATCTACACTGATTGGCCGCCTGATCCTGAATCTTCTTGGCTAGACTTTTGGAATATGCTTCAGTTTGAAGTTTAATCAGCATGTCTGTTAACGCAGAAAAATAGCGTTGGGTATCAGCTCTACTAGTATCCTCCACACAGGAATATAGCAATGACGGCAACACTGGATGTCTTAAAAAAGTATTTGTAAAGGACACAAGCCAGTTGAAGTGTAGTAGCTAATATTGTATGCTAAGACAGCAGTTGGTAAAAGGGTTTCCATTACAAAAACTGATCATTTAAGATGTTGCTTATAATATTTATCAAGGTTCCTTTGACCCTCTCTACAATTCAATTATATTCAGAATAATAAGGTGTAGTATAGGCCCTACAGATTTCATTAGTTCATGCTAACTTGGGCAAGATATGTGATGTGAAATTGGTTCCATTGTACATGAGGATAAATTGCGGACAGCCATGTTTCTTTATAACACACTCCAGGATGTTTTATTGGTGGTAACAGCCCCTAAATAATAGATCGCCCTTGCTTCCACCCATCTTGTCAAATGGTCAATGGCTACTATTATATATTTGGAAGAGTTTGCGCCTATCTGCAGAGGTCCCACAACATCAAGAAAAGCAGTATGCCATCAAAATGAGGCTTAACCAGCTGGATGGTGTTCTTCTGGTAGAATGGTTTCTCCACTTGGCAATGAAGACAGCAGCTAACCGTTTTTAAAACATCATTGTGCATACTCTTCCAATAGTAACGGAGTATCAAGGACTTCAGCGTTTTTTGCAACCTTCCATGACCTACTGCTTTATGAGTATCCATAATAATTGTTTTAGCGGAAGGTTTTGGAAAACTTAGCATCAATAAGACAATCTGTTTATACAGTTCCCCATTGCGCATAAAAGTATCTTGTCACAGCCCATCCAGCGCATTGATCACCTGTGGTGTCTCATCATAATATTTTCCCACAATCATATTATTGTACATGATGTCTGCCAAATCTGCCATAATGGTGACCGTCAGTAATTAGGAAAAATTTTCTACGCTCTAATGTTTCATACCTGGTTGGTGTACCATCTTGAAGTTATATGCTTGGAGCTTCAAGGCCCATCGCGCAAGCCATCCTTCAGATTCTTGGATATTCTGCAGCCAAGGCAAGGATGCATGATCCTTCACCACTTTAAATTTTATCCTGTGAAGGTATACCTGGAACTATTTATATGCATACTACCACTAAGCACACCCGCTCAGTCACAATGTAATTCTTTTCAGGACCTGTTAAGTTTTGGCTACAATACGCCATGGTATGCTCCAAACTATCATCATCTTTTTGGGATAGAACAGCCCCATATTGCGGAAAGAGATGCATCTGTTTGTACAGTAAATTCCTTCTCAAATTAGTGTATTGCAAAATGGGCGCGAGGGCCAACACAGTTCATAGAACATCAAAAGTGTTTTGACATCATTCCGTCAAGTCAAAGGTGCCATACTTCTTAAAAAGCTCAAAGAGCGGAGCCCCAATACAGCTGAAGTTGCAAATGAACCGTCAGTAGTAAATTACCATCCTAAAAACACTTTTATATAGCGCTTACTACCTGGCCAAATCATCTTGCATATAGCTTCCACCTTTGCCAGCTAAGGACTAAGCTCTTTAGAATCTACCAAAAACCTGAGGTATTCCAACTGCTCCTTAAAAAAGTATCATTTTCAGTGCTTGATTTTGATGTTAGCTTCTATTAGTCAGTGGAACACTTGTTCCAAGTGAATGAGATGTGACTGAGAATGTCCCAATAATATATTAATATTGTTGAGGTAGACTAGAGCGCAAGACAGCTCTATAACACCCAAAATAGTGTCTATAGCCCGCTGGAAAAGTAAATGGGGCGTTGCACAGGCCTTGTGGCATACGTGTTGGCTGTAACAACCCTTTTGAGGTGATTATAGCACACTTATCTTGTTCTGCCACTGGCAACTTAATTTTCCAGTACCCTGACATCAAGTCCTTAGTGGAGTAATATTTGGCAACACCCAGCTGATCTAACACATCATTGATTCATGGAAGCAGTGTTAGTCTTTTTTTTTGTAATGCTGTTCAGCTTCTGGTAGTTGATTAATACTCAATCGAAGCCGTCTTTCTTTTTGATGATTAACACCAGGGACGCCCAAAAATTCTTTGATGGCTCTAAGATTTCCTGTTCAACCAATTTATCTTTCTCAGAGGATAAAGCTTCTTCTGTCATCTTGGAATGACGGATAGGCCTTGACCAAATAGAAGGGTGGTCCCCAGAAAATTTTTCTTTCACTTTGATACCTAAATTGAAGTCAATTTCCGATTTTTTAAAAAAAGTACAAAACACAATCGCTCAATTGAGCCAAAGCTTACCAATGTCAATGCAATCAACGCCTCTGCCCTTGCCTGGGGTGGTGGTGCCGCCATCTGGCATCATTTGACCACCGCTGAAGTGCACCTAGGCTAGCTCTGCTAGCTCTCCCTATGCTACTGGGCGTTATGTCCCCCTGGGACTTGACCCACCACCTTATAAGCTCTCAGGCGGTTCTCTGGAGTCTTTTAATGCTCATGGAGCAATTTGCATTTAAGCCTCCGGGTCAAATATGGGAATATCTTCCCATATGCAAGCGCGGCCATCATTGAGATGGCCATAGTGGTTTTCAAGCCTGCCAGCTATATTGACTTCCACCCCTTTAAGGGGTACTTAACCTTGGCTTCCACTCTGAAGCCAATGCAGCGGCAGCAGCCAATCTGCAATTAATTTATAAAAAAATTCCTTTGCCCACCGTTTGCACACATCTTCCAGATGAGGCCACTTTGGTGGTCCAGTTTTCCAGGTTGCCCTCTTTCCTTTCCCCCAAATGCCTCCGCCATGAGCTCAAGGAGTGTTAGGCCATTTACAGCACAGACCGATGTTGCAGTTTGTGGTGCCCCATAAGGCGGATTGTCTGGCAGGCCCTTGCACCTTTCCAATAATCTGCCCATTTCATTGCAAAACCCACCTCGTAATTCCCCCCACACCGTGATCAGGTCCACCCCTGATCATCTTTTTTGGGCGCACGTCAAAAATGGCCATGCCATCTTGTCATGAAAATGGCAGAAGAAGTTTAGACCAGCCTGCCAGTCAGGGTGTGTAAACACCCAAAAAGCAAGCCAGAATTCCAGAGGCATTGCCACACGAATGACGTTGTATGAAGCCATATATTGGGAAACTATAAAACATTGGTGTAAGACAATAGTGAATAGCATCCTGAGAATGAACCAAATTGAGGCCTCCCCAGACCCTGGAGGTCTTACTGCAGGAGGTGGTACCACAGGTATGGTTTTAATAAGGTCACCGAAAGATGGGTTTAATTCTACTGGGAAGACAAGGAGGCGGATCCTTGCTTGAAGATGGTGGATATAAGGCCACAAGATCCCAGTATATTGTTGGTGAAAGTTCATAATGACAGGGTTTAATTGCCAGAAGTATCTAACTCGCTGAATCTAGTTTACGATGGTAGGGGCCATAGTGACCATTAGTAATGGTAGAGCCCATCTGGTATATGGACTGATGGGCCACCAGAGAAGAGCCATTGGTAATGTGGCCAGTAGGGAATCAATAAAATCAAAATTGATAGTTTTTGAGGAAAAATTTTATTGAGAAGAAAAGTGAATATAATTAACAACGATTCTCTCAGTATGATGCAACTGATTAAATAGTGGTCAATTGATTCAGGGACAAGCTGGGATTGAGACCCTAAATTTTAACCTAAACAACGAATTGTTCAGGAATGGGGTTAGATATATTCGCTGGGAACTGACATTGAAGGATTTGGTGGCAGACTGAGTCACTTTTGGTTCAACCTAGAGTGCCTGAACTGAGGCTCAACTGTGTTTAGGATGGTTAGCGCAATGGCATATGGCCTGATGAGCAATGGGAATCCCCCAAGGCCACCCCACATAGGTACAGTCCCAATTGGTTAGGAT